>CAUYSK010045471.1:0-63100 GCA_963575035.1 Avahi laniger | reverse complement strand
ACATACACACACACAAGTTCAAATGGCTTCATCTGATGTTCAGGATTCTGGTGTTTGGGCTTCTACATGTTTTTCCACATCTATCACCTACTGTCTCACTTTACCTAGCCTATACGTCAAAATAGATGAATTTTGACTGTGTTTCCAGAACTTTTGATGCTTTTTTATTTTCTATGACATGCTATCTTAACTGAGGTAGAATTTTCCTTTCTTCTAATACAGCCCCTTTAAGGAGTCCATATTGCCCTCCCCCGTTGAAATCCTTCTCTCTGTGTACAATACATCCAGGACATTTCTCGCTCTGCAGTGCAAATTGTGCAGATGTCTTATGTACATCTGCCTTTCCCACCACAACGCCGTCAGGTGCGGTGTGTGTCACTTTGCATCCTCTACATTACCTGGCACAGTGTCACGTTCACATGGAACACTCGATTGGTGCTTGCTGAGTAATGATTCTGATGGGGAAAAACTCATGCATGTTGAAGTGTTTGTTGGTGAAGACAAAGTGGGATAACACTCCCCTGCCCTTCACAGTAATGGTTGAAGATCGTATATTAAGTAGTTGGATGCGAATGTGTAATTTCAAGAGACTTTAGTACTATCCCTGAAAAACCCTGTTTCTTTTTTAAGGCCATCTTTCCAAGGATTGCAGAACCCACGGAAGAATGACATTAAGTTTCAAATTAGGACCGTAGTGCATAATATAAAAATATCTCTATATTTTGGTTCTTACTAACTAGAGATGATGAAATAGCGGAATACATGAGGAAATGTAATGAGGAATAAATGAGGAATAAATGAGAAAACGTGCAATAGATGGGTTAGAAAAAGAGATGATGAGTATATTTTAGAGAAAATTATTTTTCTCCAAGCTATGTGAAGCTAGTGAAGAAAATTGTTCTTTAGCTAGCTACTTTATTATTTCCAGAATTTACAGAACTTATATTGATACTTTCATTTTTCAGTATACAATTGTAAAAGTTTTTTATTCTTGTAGTAGAGGTAGCATTGCACAAATATTACAATACTGCCAATTAAAACACCCTAGAAGTCAAATTGTTATTTCTTCTCATTGCAATAATAGCTTCCATTAAACATGATTAGCTACATATTTGGCAAAGAAGTACTAGTTCTCTCTTTGTATTGAAATTACAAACCTTCCCGTATTTGTTAAAGTATTGTATTTCACAATGAAGCTTTATTCTCCCATTTCTTTTGGAATAACTATTAAATCTGAGATTGCCTTCACTATAGGATTGCAGAAGCAAAAATAATTTCTTCCGGTGTCTATTTTGACATTTATGTTGTATTCTATAAAACTCCATATTTGACTACAAATTTTAAATCTTGAATTTACTATTATAGCTTACAAAGAAATGAGAAGTGTGACTACCTCTGTCAACACTTTCTCCTGTCTCAAAAAGTTCTGTTGCCAAAGGAAACTGCCAAGTGACCATTTGGTCTTTAAAGTAGAAAAATATGTCAGTGATGTTATGAATAAAAAAAGATTATTCATCTCATCTGTGCATCACCTAACACACTGCAATTGATGTCTAGGCTCCCATCCAACTTGACAGAAAGCGAGGCTGGGCATTATCAGTTTAGGCAAAGCAGGCCACCAAAACAATCGCTGACACAAAACGAGTATAAATATTGAATGTTGGTCTATTTCTGTATTTGTTGTAGAGGTTGCTGGCTCTTCTCTACTTGCAAATTCAGACTTAGACATCCTCCAAATGGTGTGAATTGGAGAAGGGGATATATCAATCCACTTCCTGCTCTGTACTTCTTAGCCTGATAACATTTGTTTCTCTCAGCAGGTGTGTTGAGATGGAAGCCTACAATAAAGAAGTTAGCCCTGACCTGTCTGCAAACCCATAGTAGGTTGAAGTAACAAATTATAGGGTTTTGGTCTCATCTATATGTGTCCTAAAAAGCCAGAGTTTGCCATCTACAGATAATTAGAACCTAGCCATTCACTCCCAGCTTGCAGTTCTTTCCTCTAAACGCACTGTCTTTTGATGTACGTGTCTGTGTTTCCAGATCTCAAATACTTTTTGTTTTGTAACTTTCCATAATTAAAATAGCATTCTATGCCCGAAGGTGGTAGGAGGGAGGAGGGGATGGGTAAATTCACTTCTAACAGGTGCTGTCTGGGGGATGGGCACACTTGCAGCTTTGACTTGGGTGGTGCAAAGGCAATTTATGTGACCAAAGCATATGTACACCACTAATATTCTGAAATTAAAAAAAATTAAAAAAAAAAAGTATGGGGTGGCAGGGTTTGGGGGTTGAGTAGGATCTTGAACAGTGCTGAAAAAGGCTGGTTTGGGTTTTTTTTCATTTTCTCTTTACTTTTTTCTTAATATATTGTTGGAGAAATTTTAAAAGGAATATTTTCAGTAAGAATTGGATTTAGCTTTACTGAACATCTGTGTTAAAGCATTCTGGTCTAAATTCACTCTGCTAATCTGCATCTCTCTCTTTCCTTGGATAGTATTTCTATTCTTTTTCACCATTCCTCAGTTTCTTTTATCTTAGACTCCCCTTCTGTATTGACTAGGTAGGTCTTATTTCATGATGAAGGGATATCATTGAAGTTACTTAAGGTTAGAAAAAGTTTTCCTTTTTCCTGTAATAATTGGCTGCTGTATAATGAGAGCCAAACTGAGCATCTGACGAGATCCTTGGAGACAAACACATTTCACAGTCAAAAGCTGACTATTCATCCCATCTCTGCAAATAATGTTCCACTGTTTGTTACAGAGTGTGATTAGTTATAGGAAAGGCAGTGGGAGTGCGTAGAATTGAGATATACCATAAGAAAACTTGATCAAAACTTTTATTTCTGCAAACTGGTCTTGAGATGTCCAATCATTCAATTCCATGATACCAAAAGATATTAGAAGAATCAGAAAGTATCAAAAGATCATACAATCTGATATCTACATAATCTCTATATTACATTGTAAATCCCAACAAGAGACTGATTACCAAGAGCAGTATAGCCAATTCTCATTATTTGCCATTGTTTTTATCTATATTGTTTTCTCAAGCACTGAATTGGCAAATACTGAATCATTGCTCCTAGGAGAAATACAAGGTTAGGTTCCTTGGAACCTCTGATCACAACATTTTCATCAACCAATCAATGTATAACCTCATTTCATGTGTGTTTCTGTTTAAAGACACCTTATTTAATATATATTGTTGATTCATTAACATTAAACTCATGGCCTGCAACACTATAACTCATGTTTAAATGAGCTTCTCTACCACGTCTTTTCTCCATAAGACACATCACTGCCTCCTTGCACTAAGGAACACAAGACAAAGCTTCGGCACTATGTTTGGGGTGAGGGTGAGTGGTGGGGAGTGATTTTAAATAGGAAAATCACAAAAAGCACAAAAATAGGAAAAATATGGCATTAAATAGACAATGAAAAGGACAATTGCTTACAGTTTAAGAGCTGAAACAAAAAGGCACAGTGTCACCTGTTTAAACTCAACTGGGAAAGCGTACATCAAGCAACTCAGTTATTCTGCTTCTCTGTGTGTGTCTACAAATTACTATGAAGGGCCAGCAGTAGATTTTGGGGGTACAAGTAAGTTTTAGTGAATAAGTGAATTTGCATATAAGGAATCCACAGATAATGATCTACTGTACCAATTATAGTACATAAGCATAGCACGAGGCATTACTGGAAGAAAGAAAAAACAGACACATTTAGCACCTGCCATAACTTGAACACAAGAAAAGTATAGAACTTATCCAAATGGTGTCATTTATGTTCTTTAAATAAAAATTAACTATATCCATACATTTAACAAATGTCTCTTAAGTAACCCTTTTTGATATAGGCACTGCATTATTATTTTTTTAAAAGATCATAATAAAATTATTTAAAAATAGGATAAAATGCAAAAGAGTATCAGTAAATAATTTTTATTTACTTTTATATATTGTTTTTCAGTTTATAAATGACTATTGAATAGTAATTACATGTAAGCTTGTAATTTAGGTACCTTGCCAAACGCAGAGGCCATAATAAATGTGATGCCTGTCCCCAAGGCAGTTACGATCCAGTCGGGGTGACAAGGCTAAGAAACCTTACATTAGTACAGAACACTCTGTTGTAGGTCATGGTTAAATTAGGACTTGCATAATATAAGCTTATATGCTTTCCAAGAAGCAATTAATCTTTTTGGTTTTAAGACTGCATCATAGAGAAGAAAATGGTCTACTTAGGCATTGAAGTGATTAATATAGTTGAGAAAAATGCAGATAATGTATAAACTTAAGATAGCTTTACACATAATAACTCTTGAATTGAACATTCACTTCATACCAGACTCCGTTGAGTGCTTTACATATATTATACGATTTAATATTTAAATCAATCTCAAGAAGTAAATATTATCATTCATAATTCATATGATAGGCTATGCAAAATTTACTCTTAAAACTTTAAGTAAAAGACAGAGACACAATCTGTCTGATTACAATACACTTTGTGATTTAATCTCTCTGCACAGGCTTTAGTATAGTATATGGAGCACGACTTCAGCTTTGCCAAAGATTCATTTCCAAAACACAAATTAAGCCACTATTCAAAAACGTATTGACAGAAATATACCTGAATTAATTGTGATTGCCAGAGTTAAGAGAAATTTCATCTTGGAAAGATGATCTAATATATCAGATTAAAAATGTAAATCCCCTTCTCTTTTAATAGATTTTCACATTTTTTCTTAGAATATCACTTATTACTTAAGATGTCTGTGAGGATTCATGTCAAGTAAAGTTACATTTATAAGAAAAAAGAACAGGGTACTCCAGTAATTTATGTTTGAACCAGAGGTTTATATCTCTGGATACCAAGGCTTTTTATGCACTGCAGTTAAACAGTTGAATTGATATAAATATTAATAGCATTCATTTTCATGGCCTGGAGGATATTTAAAATAGGATTATGGATTTGCCATTGATTCAAACAAGCAAACTGAACTGTGAGGAAGCAAGCCTCTGAGTAAATAGCATTTATTAAAGAATGCCAATGAGAGGAAAGACAATACAGGCAAAAAAAGGTTTATTTCTCTTGGAAGTCAGTAGTACCACGATGTCTAGTTTGTTCTAGGATAGGGAGGTACCTTTTAAGATGAGTAAATGGTTGCTTTGTTATCTAAAAAGTTTTATGTTCATCATGCGATTAAGGACTAGTGCTATGAGGTTGGAGGCCCTAATTTTGTAAATACAGTTCACAAAATTGTAAACTGCAGCTCTGCAAAAATCTTTTTAAAACACCGCACTTTGAAAACAAAAGCTTTGTGAACATTGAACAACAAGTAATGATTGAAAGTGAATACAAATATGGGAGATAATTAAAGGTATAATAATATTTATCAGTAATTTAAACTGCCTTCAAAAGTTTTCCCACTTAATGCTCTCTATAACCTTATAAGATATTATCCATTCAAGATACACAAGTAGTAAAACCTGGATTGGAACCCATGTACAGTCTACTACAATAAAAAAAGAAAAATACAAGCATTGCTTTACTAGAATACAACACAGAGGAACCACGCAGCATCCTTCAGTTGCATCATCATTTTAGTAAGTGGCAGACATAGTAAAGTACTCGAGACGGTGAGACAAAAATTAATGCTGATGAAGAAGATAAAGTTTAGGTGTTACTTTTTAATTCTTTTTTTTAAAATAGACTTTATTGAGAGCAGTTTCAGGTCCACAGAAAAATGGAGCGGAAGTCACAGAGTTCTCGTATGCCTCCAGTCCTTACACGTGCCCAGCCTCTCCACCATCAACACCCCTCACTAGAGTGACTCATTTGTTACAATCAGTTAACCCACATCAGCACATCATTATCACCCAAAGTTCATAGTTTAGATAACGGTTCATTCTTGGAGTTGTATATTCTGTAGGTTTTGATGAATATATAAATATATCTACCATTCACTGTCCTAAAAATTCTGTGCTCCACCAATTTATCCCTTCTTCCATCCTAATCCATGCAAACACTGATCCTTTTACTGTCTCCAAAGTTTTGCCTTTTCCACAGTGCCACAGAGTTGGAATCATACAATATATAGACTTTGCAGATTGGCTTCTTTCACTTGGTAATATGCACCTAAGTTTCTTCTGTGTGGTTTCATGGCTTGATAGCTCATATGTTTTTCTCTGAATAATATTCCATTTCTACTGACTCACTTATTTCACTTAACATAATGAATGAGCCTCTAGGCTCATTACTTTGACACAAATGACAGAATTTCTTCTTTTTTGTGGCTAAATAGTACTCCATTGTGTATATATACCATTAATAATGTAGAACTATTCTTCCCAGAATATAATCCAACTGGCCTACATATTAATGGCAGCAAGTGCAGAAGATTATACTCCACTATAAAAAAAGGAGATCTTTGAGTGAGTAGAATAAATCATCTCCTGATAATATTCTCTGTTAGATAAATAAGCTGATCATATATGATCAAACCTTTTTTAAATTGCTCTTAAAATCCAGTTCATGAGATGTTGTTTATGAGGCAAAATTTCATTTCAAAGATGCTCTATAGTATTAATTTTTCAGTGATTCATATTTAACATGTAACTTCCATCATAATATACTGCTGATTACACTAACAACCTCATGGACGATGCGTTTATTTGTCTTAAAATATTTTCATGTACCAGACTTTTCTTCATTAATTAATGCTACTAAGCAACTTCCACATCATTTGGCATTAAATTATTTCCTACTTACCATCATTTGAAAATATTTTGTTTGAAAACCTAAATAGCACATAAAGATCGATTACTGACAATGGGACAAGTAGGTTTTCAATTTACACTGAAATAAATTTAAACATAGCCTCACTATTTATAAATCAGTTTTCTCTCTATCTTATTCAAGCAGAAATAAACATATTGCAATAGAACAGAATGAGAAATAAACTCTTGTCTTATCTCTGTATAGTGTTGGAACTAGAAAGGAAAGGAGGAAAATTGCTGTTTTAACACACAGATATTTACAAGCTCTCATTAACTGGTCCAAGAATGACTTAGGAAAATGGTCATTTCATTCTTCAGCTGCTTTGGTGAAAAGGTCCTTTCTTCTTTTCAATGGGATCTGTCCTAGTTGTTTCCTGAATAGGTTACTTAAAAAAAAAAACTTACTTTACTCATCAAGAAAATGGAGAAAGCAATACATATCCAACTATTTTGTTATAAGGATTAAAGGACAAAATTATATGGGAATTGTTTCATTATTACCTGAGGCTATGGGCAAGAGAGTGCAACCAGAGAAGCTCAAATCTATTTCAACTGTGACTTGTTTATTTTTTCAATAAAAATCTTACTAACAGACAGGAAAAAAATATTTAAAGGTATTCGCATGAATTTTTTATTTGTAACTTTTCACACTACACTCCCATAGATTATTAATATATACCTGTGTTTAAACGATTTTTAAAATGTTAGAGAAATTGTAATAGATATAATTTTTAAGAATGTGTAATAAGGTATGTATTTACTTATTAATAGCTATTTAGGTTGTTCATATTTACCATACAGTATTCAAAATTCTAAGATTATTTTCTTTGTATATTTACACATATCCTTAGGATACATTCTCAGAAGTAAAATTTGTAAATAAGAAAATATGCATATTTTACATTTTGATTCATACTATCGAGTCACTTTTTCAGAAAGGTTAAAAGCTATTTACACTCCTATGTGATACACAAGCATTTGTCTCTCTCTTTTTCAATGCCAAAATAAAATCATGCTACTATTGTGGTAATTTAAATTGTTTGAAAGGGAAAAAAATCGTCATTATTTAGACTTGTAGTTTGATTATGATTAAGCTTAAATATACTGTTACAAGCTTGTAATCCTTTGTATGTCTTCATTTGTGATTTTTCTATCAATGTCTTTTCTTGTTTAGTCTTTGAATGCCTTGTTTCTTCTTTGGGAATTAGTCATCTTTTTATTGTTGATCTCTAAAAGCTCTTTTTATATTATTGGTTGTAACTTTGTTTTCATGGATGCAATAAACATTTTACTCTATTTAATGTTTGTCTATTAATCTGTGTGTGTTTGCTATAGAAACATTTTAAATCTTTACACGATTATTCTAAAAGTTATCTCCCAATTGGTTTCAAAACTAAGTAACAAGCCAACAGCAGTTTCACTAGCTGAACATTATAAACTCTCACACTTTATTCTTCTAGTACTTTTAAAAATCTATATTTATTTGATTTAAGGTGTGAGGTTTAAGTCGAGTTTTGTTTATATTTCCCAAATAACCAAATAGTTGCTCTATGCAATCTGTTCAATAATTGATCATTTTTTTAAAAAAAATCACTCTATGAAAAAGACACCTGCACTCAAATGTTCATAGCAGCACAATTGACAATTGCAAAGATGTGGAAACAACTGGAATGTCCATCAATACATGAGTGGATTAATAAACTGTGGTATATGTATACCATGGAATACTATTCAGCTTTAAGAAACAATGATGATATAGCACCTCTTGATACTCCTGGAAAGCGCTAGAACACATTCTACTAATCGAGGTATCCCAAGAATGGAAAAACAAACACCACGTGTACTCACCATCAAATTGGTATTAGCTGATCAACATTTAAGTGCACATATAGGAACAACATTTATTGAATGTTGGGCAGGGGGAAGGGGAAGGAGGGAGGAGGGGACGGGCATATGCACGAACAATGAGTGCAATGCGCACCTCCCAGGGAATGGACACAGTTGAAGCTCGGACTTGGGGAGGAGGCGGGGCAAGGGCATCATACGTAACCTAACCATCTGTACCCCCATAATATGCTGAAATAAAAAAAAATTTTGTATTATCTTTAAAGCCCATATATAATTTCACTTTTTCTCTGTATTATTTTGGACTTATTTACTTGCCTTTTCATGATTAGAATCAGAATGCATCTTGGAAACACATTTAACATAGAGAAGATTAGTACATTTTCATATTTTACTGACATATATATGTTTGAAATCTTCACTATTTAAATTCATGTCTTAAGTTCTTTATAAAACTCTAGTTAATCTGAGTATAAAATATTGTTAAATAAAAATTTCATTAATTTTTAATTTGCAAATCTTTGAAAATGAGTCATTTTTAAAATTTTTGATTGACACATGATAATTGTACATACTTATGGAGAACAAAGTGATATTTTGACACATGTATACAATGTATAATAATCAAATCTGAGTAATTAGCATATCCATCACCTCAAACATTTACCACTCCTTTGTGTTGGGAACATTCAAAATCTTGTCTTCTAGCTTTTTAAAAATATACGTTAAATTATTATTACCTATAGCTACCCTAGGTGCTATAGAATATTAGAAGTTATTGTTTCTATCTATGTATAATTTCATGTCTATTAAACAACCTCTTACTATCCTCCCCTCACCAGCCCATTCCCAGCCTCAATTAACCACAAATTCTACTCTGAACTTCTATGGGCTCAACTTTTTTAGCTCCGACATGTGAATGAGAACATGTGACATTTATCTTTCTGTGCCTGACTTGTTTCATTTAACATAATGTCCCCTAGGTTCCTCCGTGTTGCCACAAATGACACCACTTCATTCTTTTTATGGCTGAATAGTATTCCATTGTGTATATATACCACAATTTCTTTATGCATTCATCTGTTGATGGACACTTAGGTTTATTCTCTCTCTTGACTATTGTGAATAGTACTGCAATAAATATAGGGGTGCAGATATCTCTTCGATTTACTGATTTCCTTTTCTAAGTAGTCGGGTTGCTGGGTGATACACAGGTTGGTGCAAAAGCAATTGTGGTTTTGGACTGTGAATTTTAAATCATTATAACTAGTCTCAAACACATCTTTATTAATCAAAATAGGAACCATTACAATCAACACATTTTTGCTAACAAGAAATAAGTTTGTTTATTCCTGTAGCATAAAAATCCATGCTTCAGGATTCGATAAACTCTTGGAAAGAATTTTCTGCATCCTGCTGGTTGTGGAAGCTTTTTCCTTACCAAAAGTTGTTGAGATGCTTCAAGAAGTAGTAGCTAGTTGGTGAGAGGTCAGGTAAATATTGCAGATGAGGCTAAACTTCACAGCCCAATGCATTCAACTTTTGAGGCATTGATTGTGCAACGTGCCCTTTCTGTTGGCCAATACCAGCTGAAGGCGTTGTAGTTTTTGGCTCATCTCATTGATTTGCTGTGCATACTTCTCAGATGGAATGGTTTCGCCAGGATTGAGAAAGTTGGAGTGGATCAGACAGACGGCAGAGCACCAAACAGTGACCATGATCTTTTATTGGTGCAAGTTTGGCTTTGGGAAGTGCTTTGGAGCTTCTTCTCAGTCCAGCCACTTAGTTGGTCATCACTGGTTGTCCTGTAAAATCCACTTTTCATAGCACATCACGATCCGATTGAGAAACAGTTCATTGTTGTTGTATACAAGAAGGAAAATAACACTTCAAAACGATGATTTTTTTTGATTTTCGGTCAACTCATGAGCATCCACTTATCGAGCTTTTTCACCTTTCCAGTTGGCTTCAAATGTCAAACGACCATAGAATGGGCCACGTTCAGTTCTTTGGCAATTTCTCCTGTAGTTGTAAGAGGATCAGCTTCAACGATTGCTCTCAACTGGTTGTTGTCAACTTCCCATGGCCTGCCACTGTGCTCCTCATCTTCGAGGCTCTTGTCTTCTTTGAAAAGCTTTTTGAAGCACCACCGCACTGTACATTCGTTAGCAGTTTCTGGCCCAAATGCGTTGGTGATGCTGCGAATTGTCTCTACTGCTTTAAAACCCATTTTGAACTGGAGTAAGAAAATCGCTCAAATTTGCTTTTTGTCTAACATCATGTCCATAGTCTAAAATACATATAAAATAAACAGCAAGTAATAAGTCATTAGCAAAAAAAAAAACATTAAAATGATATATAACATAACCACATTTATTTAAGAATGTATTCCAATATTAAACAGTAAATTTCAATGATGCTAAAATTGCTATTACTTTTGCACCAACCTAAATAATAGTACTATTTTTAAGGTTTGTAAAGAAACCTCCATACTGTTTTATTTAATGGCCATACTACTTTACATTCCCATCAGCAGTGTACGAGCATTTCCCTTTCTCCATACTCTCACCAGCGTTTCTCATTTTTTGTCTGTTTGATAATAGCCATTCTAACGGAGGTGACATGATATCTCACTGTGGTTTTATTCTGCATTTCACTGATGATTATTGATATTGTGCATTTTTCCATACACTTTTTGGGATTTGCATATCTTCTCTTGAAAAATGTTTATTTAGATCCTTTGCCCATTTTAATTGAATATCATTATTATTATTATTGCTTTTGGGTTGTTTGAGTTTTGTACATATTCCGGATATTAATTTCCTGTCAAATGAATAGTTTAAAAATATTTTCTCCCATTCTACAGGTTGTCTCTTCACTATGTTGATTTCTTCCTTTGCAGTGCAGAAGATTTTTATTTTGATATAATCTCATTTATATATTTTTACTTTTGTAGCCTGTGCTTTTGAAATCTTACCTATAAAATCTTTACCTAAATTAATGGTCTGAAGTGTTTCGCTTAAATTTTCTTCTAGTAGTTTTATAGTTTCTGCTCTTACATTTAATTCTTTAATTCATTATGAGGTGAATTTTGTATTTGGCAAGAGACAGGGGTCTAATTTCATTCTTCTGCTTATGGATATCCACTTTTCAGGAATGATATATTGAATAGTCTATCTTTTTTATAATGTATGTTCTTGGCACCTTGTTGAAAACCAGCTGCCTGCAAATATGTGGATTTATTTCTGAGTTTTCTGTTCTGTTCCATTGGTCTATGTGTCTGTTTTTTTATGCTATTATCCATGTTGTTTTGGTTGTCACTTTGTGATATATTTCAAAGTTAGGTAGTGCAATGCCTCCAATTTTGTTTGCTCTTTTTGCTCAAAATTGCTTTGCCTCTTGGAAATCTTTTCTGATTTTATATGAATTTTTGGATAATATTTTCTATTTTTTATTATATATTTTTTATTTTTTTATATTTAAAAATTTTTTAAAAAGCCTACAGCACCCAGTATTCCCAGCAGTCTCCCATCAAAGTACTAACCAGGCCCGACCCTGCTTAGCTTCCGAGATCAGTCGAGGTTGGGCTCATAATATTTTCTATTTTTCTGAATAATGTCATTGGTATTTTGACCTGGATTGCACTGAAACTGTAGATTTCTTTTGGTGGTATGATCATTTTCACAATATTAGTTCTTCCAATTCTTGAATATGAGATGTCTTTCCATATTTTTGTGTGCCCTATAATTTCTTTCGTCATTGTTTTGTAATTTTCACTGTAAAAGTCTTTTACCTATTTGATTAAATTTATTACAGGATATTTTAATTTTTTCAGCTATTGTAAATGGAATTGCTTTCTTGATTTCTCTTTTGGCTACTTCACTGTTGATATATAGAAACACCACTATTTTTGTATTTTCTTTACATATCCTGCAACTTTACTTAATTCATTTATCAGGTCTAACACATTTTGGTGAAGTTAAGTTTATCTATATGTAAGATCATATCATCTTCAAAGAGGCTTTGACTTCCTTTTTTCCAATTTGCTTAATTGATCTGGCTAAGATTTCCAGTACTATGTTGAATAACAGTGGTTAAAGTGTACATTCTTGTTTTGTTCCAGTTCTTAGAGAAAAAACTTTCAGCTTTTCCCGATTTGATATGATCTTATCTGTGTGTTTATAATGTATGGCCTTTATTGTGTTGAGGTTTGTTTCTTCTATGTCTTGTTTTATGTGAGTTTTTGTCATGAAGGGATGTTAAATTTTTTCAACTGCTTTTTCTAAATTTATAAGATGTTATGACCTTTATCCTTTATTCTATTGATGTGATGTATCACATTTATGAATTTTTGTATGTTGAAACATCCTTACATTCCTGGGATAAATCTCACTTGATCATGGTGTATAATCTTTTTGACGTGTTGTTGGATTCAATTTATTAGTATTATGTTGAGGATATTTGCATCTATGTTCATCAGGGATATTGGCCTGTAGTTTTCTTTTTTTGTTGTGTTCTTCTCTGGTTTTGGCATCAGGCTAATGCTGGCTTCATAAAATGAATTAGGAAGCATTTCGTCTTCTTCGATTTTTTTGAAATAGTTTGGAAAGAATTGGTGTTACTTCTTCTTTAAAAGTTTGCTAGAATTTAACAGTGGAGCCATCCAGTCCTGGGCTTTTCTTTCTTGAAGACTTTTTATTACTGATTCAATCTTATTATTCATTATCAGTCTATGTAGGTTTTCTGTTTTTTCCTGGTTCAATGTTGATAGGTTATATGTGTCCAGGAAGTTATCCACTTCTTCTACGTTTTCCAATTTGTTGGCATATAATTGTTAATAATAGTCTCAATGATCCTTTGTATTTCTCTAATACCAATTATAATGTCTCCTTTATTTTATTTTTATTTTATTTTTTTTTTTTTTGAGGCAGATTTTCACTCTGTTGCCTGGGATAGAGTGCCATAGCATCAGGCTAGCTCACAGCAACCTCAAACTTCTGGGTTCAAGCGATCCTTCTGCCTCAGCCTCCCGAGTAGCTGGGACTACAGGCATGTGCCACCATGCCCAGCTAATTTTTCCTATATATATTTTTAGTTGTCCAGCTAATTTTCATCTATTTTTTTTAGTAGAATGGGTCTCACTCTTGCTGAGGCTGGTCTCGAACTCCTGAGCTCAAATAACCCACGCACCTCAGCCTCCCAGAGTGCTAGGATTATAGGCGTTAGCCACCGCACTCTGCCCAATGTCTCCCTTTTTGTTCCTGCATTTATTTATTTGAGTTTTCTGTCTTTTTTAATTGGTTGGTCTAGCTAGTGTTTTGTCAATTCTGTTTATATTTTTCAAAACCAATTTTTCATTTTCTTGATCTTTTGTATTTTTTTTTTGTCTTTTTTTTTTTTGTCTGTGTTATTTAGGTCTCATCTTTATCATTTCTTTCTTTCTACTAATTTGGGGTTTGGTTGCTTTTTATTTTTCTGGTTTCTTAGGTTGTTTATTTTTAAATTTTTGACTTTTTTGATGTAGTTATTTCTGTAAACTTCCCACTTAGTACTGGCTTTTGCTGTATTCCACAGGTTTTGACATATTTTGTTTCTATTTTTACTTGTTTCAAATTTTTTTATTTCCTTCATAATTTCTCCATCAACCGATTGTTCATTCATAAGCATGTTGTTTAATTTTAATATTTATACAGTTTTCAAAGTTTCTCTTATTATTACTAGTTTTGTTACATTTTAAATTGAAAAAATAATTGACATAATTTTGATTTTTAAAAATTGTTGAGATTTGTTTTATGGCTTAACATATTGTTTATCTTGGAGAATGTTCCACATGTTGGTAAGAAGAATGTATATTCTGCAACTGTTAGATAAAATGTTCTGCAAATGGCTGTTAGGTCAATTTGGTCTACAGTGCAGGTTAAGTTTGCGGATTCTTTGTTGATTTTCTGTCTAGATTCTCTCTTCAATGCTAAAAGTGGTGTACTAAAGTCCTCAACTATTAATATTAATTTATTGGAGTCTATCTCTATTTCTAATAATATTTGCTGCATATATCTAGGTTCTCTGGCATTGGATTCATATATTTTTAAAATTGTTATATCCTCTTACTGTATTGATCCTTTTATCATTGTATAATGACCTTTTCTGATCTCTTTTTATATTGAATTTAAACTCTATTTCTAACTATAGTTATTCCTGCTTGCTTTTGGTTTCCATTTACATGGAATATCTTTTTCCACCTCTTCACTTTCAGTCTATGTGTGTTTTTACAAGAGAAGTGAGTCTCTTTGGAAGCATATAGTTAAGTCTTTTTTTTTTTTAATCCATTCAGCCAGTCTATAGCTTTTTATTGGGAAATTTAAAACATTTACATTCAAGTCTGTTATTAATGGATAAGGGCTAACTCCCATCATTTGCTTCATTGTTTCTGATTATTTTGCAAATTCTTTTTTCCTTTCTTTCTCTTATTGTTTATGTTTTCAGTGGTTTTCTACAGTGATAAAGTTTAATTTTTTTTCTTTCTCATTTGTGTATTTGCTCTACCAGTGAGTTTTATACTTTCACATGCTTTGATAATGGTGGAGATTTTCCTCTCATTTCCAGATGTAGGACTCCCTCAAGAATTCCTGTAGTGACAATCTAGTAATGATAAATTCCCTGTTTTTGCTTCTCATTTCCCTAATTTTTGCTGAATTATCTGTGTTTTCTTATAATTCACTGCATTTCCTAAAAATCATTATTTTGAGTTCTTTATAGGCATTCCACAGATTTCATTTTTTCTAGGGTCTATGACTGGAGAACTATTGTGTTCCTTTGGATGTGTTATGTTTCCTTGCTTTTTCATGTTTCTTGTGTCCCTATGTTGATACCTGCATATCAGATGGAACAGTCTCTTCTCTCATTTTGTCTAGTAGCTTTTGAAGGTAAAGACTTTTTCCTTTAGATGTGTCCTATAGTGTTGGTTGAGTAGGGCACTTTGGCTTTGGGTTCTGGGTGAGCACAGTAGTGTAGTCTCTGTATAATTTATTTGGCTGTATTCAATGTCAGACTTGTTTGCATGTGCTTCAGTGGCCAGGCTGCAGTTATTTGTGGAGGCTGTGTCATGACTTTGATGGGGGGCAGGAACGCCAAGCAGACTGGTCTTCAGACCCTGGAGGGAATGCCCAGGTACACAGAGGCTCTGATGCTGGATGGGGTGTTGTCACCAGTGGCAGCAGCATGCCCTAAAGAGGCAACTCTCAGGCTCTAGAGAGTGAACATATAGGATCTCTCTATCCTGTGGGAATCCTCTCTGCTGTGCTAAACCATATATATCCCACGCCGTAGGGCCCATTGTGGACTTGGGTGCCGTGATCATGGTTGCACTGCTGGGTTCTGCTGGTGCTGCAATGCTACATCTCTCTGGGTGGATGTGGAGGATATCAGCAGGGCCTCAGAGTTGCCTCAGGGATGTGGAGATGTAGAGGCTGTTGGTCCCCAGGGTAGGATGTATTCTGGTACTGGCCCTTCTCTTAAAATGATGTTGTGCTGCAGCATCCTGGGTCCCAAGGAGTGGAGAGGATCCAGTGTGAATTTCCATTCTGGAACAATGCATCCTCATTTACCCCAGTCAGCTCCCCCTACTTGGCAGAGGGCCTGCAAGGGCTGAGGTGTTCTCCTATAGGTAGAATTGCAGGCATCTGTGATTACGATGTGAACTGCTATGAAACTTGCCTGTCCTCAGCAATGGGAAGTCTCTCTTGCCTCCAAGCAGAAGCTGGATGGGTGCTTCACTTCCCTCTCTGGGCTGCCATGTCGGGATTTCACACCTCAAAGGATCTTCACCACTTCCTTGCTCATTTTCAGTGTCCTTCCTTAGACATTCTATGTGACGTGCAGTTATCTATTTGTTATCGTGGTCCTTCATGTGGAGGGGTAAGTGCTGGGAGCTACTCTAGCCACCCACCAAGATGATGGTTTTCTGAGTTATTCTTTAAAAGCATACATTTTTATTGATCATGAGTACCATTTATTTGTTCATATTTTTAGTTAATATATTCCATCATCACATTAATCTAAGTCCGCAGTATAATGTAATAGTGAAGTTTAGGGGTTGAGTGTTGCTATGCCTTGGATATTTCTCCCCCAAAGCTTGTGTTGAAATTTGATCCCAATGTTGGAGGTGGGGCCTGGTGAGAAGTATTTGTGTTATGGGGGTGAATCCCTCATGAATGGTTTGGTGTCATTCTCTTGGTAATAAGCGAGTTCTCATTCTATTAGTTCCTTTGAGATCTGATTGTTTAACAGAGCCTCTCTCTCTCTCTCTCTCTCTCCTACTCTCTGTCTCTCTCTCTCTCTCTCTCTCTCTCTCTCTCTCTCTCTCTCTCCTCTTATCTTGTGATGGGATCTGCACTTGTTGGCTCCCTTTTATCTTCCACCATGAGTAGATGCTTCTTGAGGTCCTTATCAAAAGCAAGTGTTAGTGCCATGCGCCTTGTAGAACTGTGAGCCAAATTAACTTCTATTTTTAAAAAATTACCCAGGCTTAAGTATTCCTTTATAACAACATAGATGGACTAAGACATAGTTTAAAATATATCTGTATGTTATATGTCTGGCTCAGCATTTACTATGCAAACTTGGATCAGTGACTTAACTTTGTTTGCCTTGATTGCTAGGCAATATCATCTTCAAAGAAAATCAATGTTTTTCTTTTAAAAGATGGGAAGTTTTTGGAGGAGTTAATAAAGAACTCTTGTCAGGAAAAAAGGTTGCAGGTTAAAAATATTTGACAATAACTAACCTTGGGATAAAAATATAGGCACACATCTATAAAGATTAATGTGTTCTTTATGTGCTGCTTATGAAAAATGACCTGAATACTAAGGTGATGATAAAGATTTGTTGTTCAACAAGGAATAGAACTCTAGAGACAGAGCTTTACAGAGCAATTACTCTAATGGTGACATTAATATCTGAAGAAAGTTGTTTTCTCCCACAGCAAAGGTACCACTCTACTGATTTTCAACATAAAAATCCCTCTGACCTCTATTTGTAAGGTCCCCGATGGCATGAAACTCAAATATGTGCGGAAATTGACTTTCAATCTCAACTGCTTCATGTATATTCAACTGGACTGGCACATGGCCCACACTAACCTTGTTATTACTAGAAGCAGAATGTTCTTGAAGGGACCAAATTTTCAGCTCTGAAGCCCAACTAAATCAACTGAGCCTTGAAAATGCCATACATGTCATCCAGAAACCATAAGTCAGAGCAGGCACCAGAACTTTAAGTTTAAGAATAGACCTTCATCCCTCTTAGAAAAGCTACATGTCACAAATATGTAACTACTTGCAGTGGGGAGACAGTACATATGATTTATAGCAAAAATCAGACAATCAAGGGAAAATTGTAAAAAAAAAAAAAATGTGGATCTTTTATTTACTTCTGCACTCACTTCTGCTTCATTCCAGAAACCATGTTACACCCTACCTGATTAGTGTTTCATGACTCCAAGTTTTCCTTCCTCTCCTTTTTAAAAGTGTACTCTGATGTTCTCCAAATTTTCTGAATCATAAAAGTCATTAGAAGCTCTTTATAAATGTGTGAATTCCTGGAGTCAGCTAAAGAAAGTCCCTGAAATATGCATTTTACTGGGCACCTCAGGTCATCATTATTGTCAGAAAGATTTGGGAAATGTTCTTCTGCTCCATCAAAATTCCCCTTGTTAAAAGCTAAAGTGATTGAACATAAAAATTGGGAGCTGGAGAACTCTGATACATGAGAAAAGAGCTTTAGAGGCAATGTTGTTCCCCAATGTGAAATTAATCTTCCCTTTTCAGTTTAGACTACAGTAAGGTAATTATTCTGAGCAGATGTAGTTTTTAAAATCTTTTTCCAATGCTGTATCATCATCAGAAACCAGAAATAAGAGTGAAATACACAGATATGAAATATCATTCCTGGTCCATACAAAAAGATAGAACATCTAAGCTTGTAGTAATAAATACTTGGCAACAGGTATTGCACATTGAGAATTATAGGAAAGAATATGAGAAATTAAGGAAAGTATCATAAGATATTTATAATGAGTAGATGGTACATGATTAGATAGAAGAAATGCTCTTTTCCCAATGATGTGGCTAAGGGATTTCACATGCTATGGGCATTTAATCTCAGCAGCCTGTTACATTTAATATCAAATGAACCCCATTGTAAGCAGGTGAAGCTCAAGGAAAGTATCTGGAAAATAAGGATAATAATGAAACTTACCTCATAGGCTTGTTGTGTGGATTGAATGACACAATATATTTGAAATTCCTAGTATATCTTAAGTGTCCTATAAATATTAGATCCTTTATTGTTATTAGAAATATCATGCTTGAAATAATTATATGATTATTTATGGTTTTTATTATATAGCATCAATTAATTTAGTTACTTTAAACTACATTGTTTTTTAATTATATAATTCTATGATAGTCAATTTTCCAAGTATTTTTTGACATATCTTAACTCCCTAAACTCTGAATTTGCTGTTGTATTCAAGATTATGTTGTTTGGAATGGAATAAACAGAACATATTCCTTACAAATATTCTATATTATTAATGTTTGAGCTGTTTTAGGGTGAGAACAGGAAAAAAAAATTTCCCAGATACTCATTGTGAGCTAGGTAGGCAAATGCCAGCTCCAACTTTATTTAGGGTTGATATGAGAAACTCTGCCATTTGTAACCAAATAATCACTTCTTTTAATATAAACCGTGATAACAATCAACCAAGGAAGAAAATGAAAGCATCAGGGGCAAGATAAAATGAAAAATGTTGTACTTAGTCCCTTTTTACCTCATATCATTTTATTAGGATATTTGTAGGAAAATAATGATTATCTTAATTCCTAAGGAGCTCATTTTTTTTTCTTGCCCTTATCCTTCATTTTTAGTATTTATGGTTACACCCCAATTATTTATACAGAAATGACTTTCACAAAGGAGCTACTATGACTCTTGATGAACAAACAGTAAGATCTGATTAGGTTATAGGGAAAAGATGGAGTACTTTGCACAACTGTATCTGCTAATAAAAGAGGGTACCAAAACACCAAATTAATCAACCATCCAACCAATGAACAAAACAGAGACTTTGTTATTTCAAGAGCACCTCAAAGGGACATCAATACTTATTAAGGAATAATTAAAATATTTTTAAGTATATGGTATTATTTCTGAATCAGTACTATTTTTTCCAATTTTCCACTCATTATGCTCAAGAAAATGCACATAATCCTAATACTGAAAACTGTGCTTAGCATTCAATATTGAGTATTTTAAGGCAGGCAATCTCAGCTACCAGTTCTTCTGCCTTATAAGTGGTTTTGAGCACATTATGAATACCCAGAATATTCACATAACAATATACTGTTTTACATATCAGTTGTCACACTCTTCCATTTGTATAAATACCTATGAGGAACAAGTGATGGGATTCAGTGATTTAGCATTCTCTAGAAATGTAGAATAAAATTTCTGGCAAAGCTACTGGGTATCTAAGAGAAAGAGAATGATTTTAAATATTGGTGTTTTGTAGACATCAATGTAGAAGATTTAAACTCCAAAGGGCCTTCTAAATTTCTAGATCTGTAACTTGATCTAAACCAATGTTGTTTGATGGGAATAAGACCACCGGGGCTTAGGGACCTATTTCTGAGGCCGTGGGAGGAGAGGAGGTGAAGGAATGCTGCCTGAGCAGGAGTCGGAGATAAGAGCAGAAGTTAACTGCCTAGTTGGGGGACATTCCAGCAATCTGGGAGTACAGCAAAGCAGACTCCCACCTTAAAGCCTGAGGGGCCTCATATCTAAAAAGCTGTGGAGCAGCTTGACATGAAAGCCACCTACAGCTGTAAAGGAAGATTGCAAAATGTCAGCCTGGGGGAAGGGACCCAGGCTCCAATTCTTAAAGACACCAGGTTGCGCTCCATCCCTCCCCTTTCTCAGTAGAATGCCTCAGTTAATGGGGAGCTAACCTCCCAATAAGAAGTACTAATCTCTTTGTTCCTCAACCAAATGGGCCATAGCTGCTGAGTTCAGAGGTACTATCTGTACATACCTTAAGGCATAGTTGTGTTTAGTATCAAGCTATGTGGTCCTATCTCTATACATAAAAGAGTAATTAGCTAAGACATCTTGGGACTATTAGGGGAGACTGGAAACTTCTACACATTGTAACCCACAAGCTTTTCATGTGAAATCATTGTAATCTATAGCATGAAAAAGAGAATAAAAACGGGTGCTAATTTTCATTCAGTGCCACCTGGCTCACGGGAATGCTGGTGGTCTCCTGATTTTCTCCCACCCTTTCACCTTACTTTTTGTGTCTGTGTCTTTGTCTCTCTCATCTCTTGCAGCGCACACTGCCCAAAGATCCCGTTATGCAGGAGCCTTCACAAACCCCCATACTTATTCAACAGAATAAAATGGAAAGGGAAGCCAGGGGAATAATTTTAAATTTTCTAGGAGCAATGTTAAAAAATTGGTTACTAGAAATAAATAAAATGTATTTTAATAACATTTTTATTTAATCCAACATATCTAAACCATTATTTTTTCAACATTTGGCATTAACCATACTCCAAGTTCTTGATTGTTACTAGTAGCTAAGAGCAGCCAAATTAGCTACCACAGAACTAGACACTGAATGATAAGTTAGAATGAATTTAATTTTTAGTTAAGTTGCAGTTCAAACTACTGTATTTACTTATGTTTTAGACTGAATTGCAAATCAACTTAGTAGGTCAATGTAAACCAACATTTGGATATATTTATCATTTTCAAATAAATAAATTTTAAAAATTGCATTATCTTATAAAACTATGTTACATTTAGTTTAAGACCAAAACCCAAATATTAATATATGTATTTTTCTTACTCAAATAACCAATAAGGACCTATATAAAATTTAAAAATAAAGACTGGATTAAGAGAACACTTAAAATTCAAATATTTTGAAAATTATAATTTTATAAACAATGAAAGACTAGAATCAAAATTAACTCTATCAGTCATGAACACAGTTATACTCCCAATGTTCTCTGGACACATCTTGAATATTAGGAGTTTAAAATAATCAAATTAGATTTGTATAATATTAAAAATCAGAAATACTCTTTATTTTTCAAATACAACTTACACAATTTTTCCCAATTATGTCTCTAAAATATGGAAACTCATTTGAATCTGGTTTTGACTGTTTATACATATATCATATTACGTTAGAATTGGCAAGTATTTTCAAGTCAAAGAGAGATGAGTTCTGATCTCACTTATATTTGATCTATCAGTGGGATCAGAAGCAATGTTAGCACAAAAGTGGACAATATCATCCCCCTATTATTGATAGGTTTACATAATGCAATATATTTTAAGCGACAAGTAAGTTGTACTTATTTATGAATGATAGCTTAATGTAACCTTTGATTGAGTTATTGTAAGTGGTAGGTAGGTATATATTTCAGTGTCAAAGCAAAGTTAATTGCAAGAGAAATGAGATTCTAGATACAGTCACATTTCTGCTCTTCCACAACTCAACCTATGAAAATTGAAACTTAAAATAAAAGACTGTGCTTTAAGTCTTAGACTGGGCATAAGGTTAAAACAAACAAACAAACAAACAAACAAACAAAAAACTAGCATCATTTCAGGTAACTTGGAATGGTGATCACATGTTTTAGTAATAGACAGATATATCTTTGAGTTCTAGAGAAACATAAACACTAGAGAAGAATGAGGAAATGAATTTCAGAAAGATCCAGTAAATGATAATTGTCAATGATATCTCTGAATATAATGGTCAGTGTTGTGTTTATGGTCACTGCTATGGACTAAATGCTATGCCTCCTCCCCAACTACATATGTTACATCTCTAATCACCAATGTAATGTTATTTGGAGGTGGGACCTTTAGAAGGTAATTAGAACAGAAAGGTATAGTCCTAATGATAAGATGAATGCCCTTATAAGAAACACAGAAAGCATGCTTCCTCTCTTTGCCCTCTGCCACATGAAGATACAATGAGAAGACAGCCATCTGAAAACCAAGACCCACACTAGACACCAGATCTTCCAGAACCTTTATCTTAGACTTGCCAGCCTGTAGAACTGTGAGAAATAAATGTTTATTGTTTAAACTGCCCATCTATGGTAATTTGTCATAGTGTCCCCAACTGATAACAACCATATAGCATCAGTTAATCCTATTTCTCATAACAACTCCTAATAATTTCTTGGAAATATAATCTTCTTCATTCTTAGTCAATGTGTTTTGAAGAGACCCGTCTTCTCTCTGATGCCAGGGATACTATGTGAGAGGTGTGATCTATTATAACCTTAAATGTTAAGATCATAATGAATTTTTTAATGTCTATGTAACTATTCAGGGCCAATGAGTGTCATATAATGTTTGATAACAAATCTGGAACAGAAGAAAACATTCTTTATGACTGCACGTATGTCTGGATAAAGGTAGTAGGATGCTACTGGAGCAGTCTTGCTACCACAGAGAATATGTGTTTTCAATGTAACCAAAATAGTTGAAAAAGAAACCAAGAAAAAGATATAAAGATTCTGAGTTGAGATAATATTGTTTTATCATTTTATCGAGCCACATTTGAAGCTAGAACTACCTGGGGACTTCTTGATTACATAATCCATTAAATTCTGTTTTCTTTAAGACACACTGGAAGAATATTTTAGTACTGTGCAAGCAAAGATGTTCTAATTAATACAGAGCGACTAAGAATTGACTTTAATTTTTCTCATTTGGATTCTTGTCCTTTCTATTAACTACAGTATACAAACAATTTGAATATCTGTTTCATGCTCTGCAATAGAACACCATGCTCTGAACACCAAGCTAGTGATCTTAAACAGTTCAAAACAATTTTTTTAAATGTCTTTATTTATTTTATGTAGATTGCCTCTCAACTAATAGCGAAAACAAAATGCATATCTTCTGTTAATAACATTCTTACCAGGCATAGTTTACATTTGTTACAAGGCCATACTCGGTAATAGTAACAATAACAATAGTAACAATAACATCTAAGAAACTATCATGTAACTAAGCTTCTCTGCAGTTAGTTTGTTTTTTCCAATCTTAAAAATGTTAAATTGTAGAAGCTAACATTATAAATTGTGGAATCAGGTAACCAAAATTCTAAAAGTAAACAAATACATCTTTTTGTGTCTGTACGTGTCCCTTGAAACTCTCTTATTATTAAAGGTCATTTTGTTCTATGAGTTAAGAGAGAATTCACAAAGGCAAGGTCATTATATTTGAAGACAAAAGTGTAACATGTCCTACCAAGCTCTTCCATTTGTTAGATCTGTAATCAAAATAAGTTACTTAATCTCCATAAATCTCAGTTTCCCTCTATATGAAATAGAATTTACAATTTCAAATTAACAAGTACATTTGCAACACACATGAAATGTTGAATGTGATAGAAGTATGGAAATACTATAGAGAAACACATATAAAGTATCTTCATAGTATGTTTCATAATAAAATAACAAATGTAAACAACTTCTTAAATTTCTTTATACTTCATTACACTTGTCTATAAGAGACTTGATGTTTAAAAATTTAATTATTCTAAATGTCCTTCTCATCTAGGGTATCATAAAATAATTATAATAGAGAAGGGTTGGGATAGCTAAGCATACTGCTCTCAGTTTATATTAGATTATCAGCTCTGGGTAGTTCTATTAATATGGAATTAGAAACAAATAGGTAGACTACTGACTTCTCTTTAGGATGTAGAAAGCTGGAATTAATGGCACTCCTACTCTTACAAAACCAAAGATTCAGCTGATTTATGGAATCACAACAGTTCTTAAATCTACCAAGAACCTGTGGTCACAGGAAAAACTAACCCAAATTCTAATTAAAGACCAAGTATGGACTGGGATGAACATATAGAATCCCTGGGAGCTGCAGTCACAAAGGGAATTTGCACACATTTGGAGGTTCTTCTCTAGAAACCTCACTGAAGACTCATATGAAAAATTTGATATGAGGTAAAAGACCAGAAGCTGGAGAAAGGCAGTAACAGCCATGGGGAGAAAAACATAAAGCCCAGCCCGGATTCTTTTTCCCTGTATCTGCTATAGAACAAAAGCCTTGTGCCACAAGGGAAATAGCAGCAAATACTTTCACCCTCAGGAGAAAGAAGAAAGGGAAAAACTCCCAGGAGGGGAGCTGAAATACATCCTGGGCCCAGATCAATAAAGATTTCATAATAACGGAACACTAGCAGAATTTTCATTTTGGTACTATTCCCAAAACACATGACATACTTTCTTCCCTAAGACTGATGATAAAGCAGAAACATGGAAAATGCCATACTACCTTTCTTTTAACATTAGGCTAGAAATCATTGAGTGATACATAACATTCTACTTCTGGGGGAGTTTTAAGAGTGTGGAAAGAAAGACTTCTGAAGCACAGGTACTCAGGGAAGACACAAATCTGAGGGTGGAACAGACATCAAGAGAAACTATGTGACAGGCCAGCCCACACTTTAAACACAAGGTAAGTCAGAGTAATTAGAAGCCTGTGATGAACTGGGAGTAACAGAAGCAGAAAAACATAAACTCAGTGTCTTAGTTCAACTTCTGCTGCTATACTAGAATACCACAAACGGTGTTTTATATAAAAAAAAAATAAAAAGCAAGCCAATTTCTCAGGTAAACATATCAATATAGAAATATATAAACGCATATATAATAAATAGTAATATATTTACCTGAGTTTCTACTACTCTACTCAAGATCTCTTGCTTTTAATCAAAATTATAAGATATACAAAGAAGCAAGTGAAAAAACATACTGCCAAGAGCTTATAAAATAAGCAGAATTAGGTTTACATATGACACAGATGTTGAAATTTTCAGATAGAAAATTTAATATATGATTACTATTATAAAAGATCTAGTGGAAAAGATAAAACACATGCATGATCAGATGTAAAATGTTAGCAGAGAGATAGAAATTATGAGAAAGAACCAAGTAGAAATATCAAAGATAAAAAAATCAATAACAGGAAAAAATTGTCACTGATGGGCTCATTAGTAGACTTGATATTACCATAAAAAATCATTAAGCTTGAAAATATGTTGGTAGAAATTACCTAAATTAAAATACAAAGAAAATAAACTGCTGGAAAATAAATTTGGATCAATATTAAGTGTTCTAACATATGCGTAACTGAAAACTCAAAAGCAAGAGACAGAGAATGGGACAGAATAGAGCTTGATACGTAAGACAAATAAAGGATTAGAGGGATATTTCTCAAAACCTCTCAATCCATTAAGATGCTACCAAGCATAATTTTCTATATTTAACTTGTCTTATTCTATGTTGCATGGAGATTTGATTTTGAAAATCAATAAAGATTTGGCTTTTTATTTTACCATATTTCAATATATCTAAGGTGTGCATTTTTTTCACATTTTGACATCTCTGTAATTGGGAAGACGCTGAAACAAATGGAATGTCATAATTTAGTAGCTCACTGACATACAAAATAATGGTGCATTTTTCAATTGATTGCATCTCAAATGGGAGGAAATACAGTAATTATTCTACTTTGACAAACAAGTTATGATAAAGGGAAATGTGTGTGTCAAAAGGGTTAAAACTTAAAACACTAAGACTTCTGTGCTATGCAACCTGTCATCCCATGAGACACTACGAATTACCCAGTGACAACTACTAAATAGAAAGGACACAATCAGTATGAGAATGAGAATTTTATTATGTCATCGGACTATTTAAAACAAGATTCCAGGGAACTATAAGTTAAAAATGTAAATTAAATTCTAAGTGCTTAGGTCAGAACTGCTAATAGAACTTTCTGTAATGATGGAAATGTTTAATTTCTGCTGCCCAATGTGGTAGCCACAACTACAGATGACTACAGAGTACTTGAAATGTGGTAGTGCAACTGTATAATTAAATATACATTTTTTTATCTAATGTAAATTTAAATATAAATAGCCACATGTGACTAGTGGCCATGTATTAGACAGTATAGGCTTAGACATTGGGTTTGAGCATTTTTAAGATTAGATGGAAGGACCAGGCAGTTGGTGGCCCTACTGTACTGCTCTGAAAGTATCAGTGCTACTTTGGCATCCTTGGTCCTATGTCATCAATCTAGTTGGGATAGGAGAGAAACAGCAATTAAGAAGGATATAAGTACAGGAGACAGTGAAGTCAGTAGTTAGAAATCCAACTGTTTCTCCTTTGTCATATGCTACTGACAAGCTGCCAGGTTTTTCTTTAAAAAAGCATTTCCTCATTTGGCACAGAAATTCCCAATACTTGCCCCAATTTTATTACTGCTTTTCTCAACGTAGTAGTAAAAAGACTAACAAAAGTGGGAGCTATAGGTTAAGCATTATCATTAGTTATACTTTCTAAGTATTATAACTATAGTGAGAATAATAAGGTTCAGGACTTTAACCCATATCTATGCTGAGATTATCCAGAGGATAAAAGCTTCCCTGCTGATGAATCAAATTTGTAATCAGTAATTGATTATATTTTATATCACTGGTGATTATTCTACTTTGTAATTTTCCAGTATACTTTTGTACCTTATATATTATATATATTAATATTTTATATTTTAGTACTTTCAATGACACTTTCTTCCTGTTTCTTGAAAAAGGAATTTCCCATTTTCATTCTGTACTAGATACTTCAGTCATTTAGATGGTCTGTCTACAAATCTGAGGGTTAGATTTTGTTGGCATTATTTATTTTGATATACTTTCTCATGTCATATTTTTTTCACATTTATTTAATTAAGGCCCATTTCAAATCATGGGAACAGAAAATCATCTTTGGTGTCAAAATACTTATACTAATAAAGAAACCTGACATTTAGGAATGACCATACTCTCTTCTCAATCGATTTTTCATCAGTCCAGTTATTCCTGTCAACTGATGATGACTTAAAAGGCCAAGATCACTACCTCTAAATTCTTGAATCTACAAAAATCAGACAGGTGAAGTGGTAAAAATATAATATTCAGAATCCAGAAGCCAAGAACTAATGTTGGCTCTTCCACTCACCAGTCATTTGACCTTTGGAAATACGTTCAAATTTGATGAGCCTCAGTTTCCTGTTCTGCAAGGGAAGGGATTTCAACTAGATAATCCTTGAGTAGTTGCCAATTTCCAAGGAAAAATAATACATGAAAAATGCCCAGCCTGTTGACTGTTATACAGTGTGACTTCAATAAATTAAAGCTGTTATAAAAATTCTAGTACAAGCTATTTTTAAAATTTACCCCTATGCCATGGATTTATATTCTTAGATGATAAAATGATTAATCCATTTGTAGCCTGTTTGTGAGTATAAAGTGGTAAAACTGGAAATTATGGCATACATAAAATGATAAATTTTAAAAATGATTTATTGCTTTTAGCACTTAGGATATGGTTAATTAATAAAAAGTCAGAACAGAAACAAATTGGTCTGGGAATGGTAGAACTGACAAATGAAAACTGATCATATTTTTTCTTGTAACAGTTACTGACTGAAATCTTTATGTTAAACAAGCCCTAATGTCTTTGAAAATTTCTCAGTATATTAGACATATAAAAAAAGCCTATCTTATTTCTGTGAGCATTAAGGCCATCATCCTATGCGTATCCTATGAAAGCACTGACTCAATATCAAATTCATAGTCATATGAGTAAAAAGTGTCTAAATCAAACCACTAATTTGTGGTTAAATCAACACAACTGAGGTAAATATTATTTCTTCTCATATTTGAATGTAGTCTTAGGGATTCGGCTTAATTGCAGTCTTTTACAAATATATATTAAGGTAAACTCTTAATTTGTATGTTGAAGCTAACCAAAAACAGATTTAATCCTGCACTATTCTTTTTGTCTCTTTTTTGGTGTAGGAAAAAGAAAAAGCACTTCATTAGGAGGCAGGATGGGGAGGTGGTGGGAAAATAGTGTGCTGGTTTCATGTCTACTCAAGGCTCACTATATGTCTTAGCTCATTTGTGCTGCTATAACAGAACAGAAATTTATTGGGTCACAATTCTGGAGACTGGGAAGTCCCAGAGCATGGTACCAGCATCTGATGAGGGTCTTCTCACTGTGTCATCCAAAGCTTTGGGTTGAGAGCAAGAGTGAGAGAGGAAAGGGGGCCAAACTCATCCTTTTATCAGGAACCTACTCTCACAGTAATAACCAACTCCCACAATAACAGCATTAATCCATTCATGTAGGCAGAGCCATCATGACCTAATCGACTTTCAAAGCTCCCACCTCCCAACACTGTTGCATTAGGGATTAGTTTCCAACACATGAACTTTGGGGAACACATTCAAACCACAGCACTACACAACCTGAAACAAATCTGGTCTTTGCATATATATAGCTATCTATAAAACTGAAGGTTGGACAAGCTTTCTTCCAGGATTAACACATGCAAGAATTTTTAATTTAGTCTACGGTTCCACATAAGGGAGATTAGCAATGATTTCTTTTTTTTTTTTGCAGAGCTTTGAGACTATCTCATGTTGTAAAGAAAGTAATGTTTAAAAACAAAAGGCATTTTCATTTTTCTAAATTAATGGAAATCTGCCATCTTCAGCTATCTTTAAAATTCATTTCTTATAGAGTCAATAGATTTGTTGCATCCAAGTTGACTGACAAGGTCATAGCTTTGTAAACATCACATTTATTTGATCCAATCAACATCAATTGCTCCCTGTTGATTGATAACAACCAGTACATACCATTGCTCATAATTTATGGACCATATTAACACTTTGAGGAGTAAAATATAGCAGGCCATAACTAATGTTTGCTGCCAAACAAAAATAAATATAAAAAGAGAGAGAGATTGTAAGACATCTAATTCATCCTCAAGAGAAAGGGTTGTCAAATCAATGTAAACAAATTAGGGAAAGAGTCTGGGTCAAAGAAATGACAAATGAATGGGTCAAAGCTAAGAGCATCATTCAGAATTAACAAAAAATACAGATAAGTTGGAAAGAATCCTCTGTAAGGTTGATATCAGTTAGCAATGAATTACATTCATTTTAAGTAGCTGCAATTTCCTTTTTCATATTGCTGTTACATTTACTAAATTTTAAGAATCCAGATAAATTGCTGATATTTGGATACATACTTCCAAACACAGCACAACAATCCAGGATAAGGTAAATTATTTCCAAAAAGATTAGTTTATATAACCTAATACATCACTGTCACATAAAATATCATTAGTTTTACCATGTGGAAATAATACAACAATTTAGATATTACATATAATTTCTTAAATATCAAAAAAGAACATATACATATGTTCAACTGACAGCTGCTGAGGAAGGTTCTATTCAAACATGCAGACTTAAATATTAATTTTTAAAAAGTCATTTCTTCCGTTTAAAGTCTTCAAGAGAAGAGTTTAATACTATTTCTTTAGCAGCCATTAACATGGGAAGAACATAAGCAGACAACATCTAACACTAATTAAAACATACCTATCATTTTTATTTTTAAAATTGTGTAATGATATATCTTCCATGCATTTAGATTGCTCAAAAACATTAAAATAAGAACTTCTAAAAGCAATAATCAATGGCTGCTCACATTATTAATTTAATTCCTGAAGAAGCCTTTTTGGAATGGTGGTTGAGAATTAGAAACAGAACCTAATAAAATAAAGCAGAGCGAGCAGACTAGATTAGGGGATAAGGCAAGAGTAATGAAGATTAAAAAGGAAAAAAATCAATAAAAGCGAAGATACAGATTAAATAATATCTTAAAAAAGAACTAGAGGAAATAATCATATTTTCTAACTTTCATAAATTAAAAGAAATGTACTATTTTTCTGATCTTTACCATAATTGTACAAAAAGAAATATACTTTTTTGATTGAAGAGTCACATACTATAATAAATACTGAAATCGAGTTTTGATGGCACAAGTTTTAAATGGCTGGTTTTAAAGTCTTGGGACGTTTGTTTCACGTTGTTATCAACATTGACTAATCAGGTTCTCATGTAATTTTCTGAGAAAATCCATTGCTGCACTTAATTCTCACTTTATCTACTTTAAGTTTTGTGCAAACATTCAATTTAAAAAACAAATAAATAAAAGAGGTTTACCTTAAATTTATTCTTTGCACATAATTATGATTTAATGCCAATGTAAGCAAAAATATGAATTTTCTAGGATGAAAAAACTTATAATTTAAGGTAAATCTACTGTGACTATAATGAAAAGATAGATGGTCATGATGAATTATAAGAAAAAAGCACTTTGTAAATTTATTGTAGAATGGTTACATTTCTACAATATAAATAATCATGCCAACATTATAGTTGCATTTATATATTTATATATTATGTACGTTCTTGAGGAATATATGCCAAATATAACAGTGATTTTTGTCTGATGGTGGCATTTCAGTTGATTTGAAATTTATTCTTTGTAACATTCTGTATTATTTGAATTTTTAACGTGAACATCTCTAATCATAGCAAACGTTTTATTTGCAATATTGAAATACAAACTTAATGACGAATAAATCCCTAGCTAGAATTTATAATTTCTCTCTCATTCACAAAGATTTATCCTTCTTCCTTTTATGCAAACATGTGAAAAAAAAAAAGAAAAATAATGGTTGTTACTAGTCCTCAAAACTACAGATAAAACATTAGTAATGAAGTTACTTTTGCCTCTGGCATTTTATTCTCCCAAAATTTAAAAAAAAAAAAATTGGTAAGGGGCAATTTGAACCTAAGAAAAAGCAACTCAAAATATAAACAGTATTTTACAATGCATCACTATTTTACTGACTTTACCCTGGTATTTTTTAGCTTTATTGATCTATAATTCATACACAAAATCTGCACATATTAAATGTCATCACCTCCAAAAATTACCTTGTGTATGTGTATTTGGTAGAAATTCTTAATCTGAGATCTATTCTGTTTACATACTTTGAAGTGCACAATATCGTTTTATTAAGTACAGGTACTATGTTGTACAGAAGATCTCTAGAACTTATTTACCTTGTACAATAGAAACTTTATACACATTGAAAAATAATAATACACATTTCTCCTCCCCCCAGCTCCTGGCTCCATTATATTCTCAGTGTCTATGAGTTTGACTATTTCCCATGATATTTAACAGCCAATTGTTATGGCTTCTTCTTGCTGAGTCTCCTTCCCTAGTCTTCCCCTGGGAATTTATTTCATTTATTCAAGAGCTAATTCTTTATTCAAGGAGCTACTTCTCCAAAGATTAAAATCTATTCAGTAGGAAAGTGTTAAATAATTATGTGATCAGCTTCTTAACAATTTGTATATTTATTAATTCCTCATTAGTGATTTAAGTAATAAGAATTATAAATTTGAAAGAAATTTATGACAGGAGGAAAAAGACAAGGGTCCATATAACGTGATAATAAGCCTCTGTATACCTGAACCAATCACTCAGTAGAGCTGTCTAGCAGGGAACAGAGGATGGATAGACAAGATGGGAACAAACACAACTGATGAGCAAAGCACACTTTGTGACTTTCACAGATTAGAAATTTATATAGTACGGTTTAATTTTTATACCACTTGATGCTAAACATTTTCTAAAAGACTTGGTGTACTCTAAAAAATATTTTATCCTGATACATGCGCACCATTCATGAGTGCTTTTAAACATATAATACACAAAAAAATACATATCATTGGGATACTAAATTTTCTTTCTTTTTCTTTTTTTCCCAAATTTGAGTTCTACAATCTTAAAAAGAACATCCAGCTGTAATTATTTGGCCAAATATCTATAATTAAAGATGCCTAAAGAAGTTATGTATTTACAATGTTGTAAAAATTACCTAAAAGCAACATATGCTTTATATTGAATTCCAAATTTCAACCCACCTCTATCTCCAGTTAAATGCATTTATATAATAAAGGGTGAAGTTCCAAAGAAATGTTAATTTTTTCCCAAGTACTCACTGGGATGTATAATATACAAAGAAGTCCAGAAAGAAACAAGAGAAACCATAAAATGTAGAATTTTTTTTAAATTTAGAAAAGTCAGGCTGATTTTCATTAAGAAATCCAATCTAAAGGTCAAAGTTGTGGGGATTTATGTGGGAGGACAGCTCTCTCTCTCTCCCTGATAATTGCTCTAATGAGTCTATCAGCCACTTTGTCTTGTACATGTTAACATTTATAGTACTTCCTTTGCCCTGTGCTGTCTTACTGGTGACAAAGAGGTTATACATTAAGACTGAAAGATATTGATTGGTTTATAAGCAATAAAGATCCCTACTGAGCCCTCTTAATGAGTAATCATACAAGAAAGTCATTTAAAAAAACAATGTAGGAAGAAGCATGCTGTGCTTCCTTATGATAAGATTATTTAAAGCATATTATTTAATTTTCATGTTTTTCATGGCTGATGCAAGAACCACCCCCAACCCCAAATAATGATTTGTACACTATTCTGTTTGTTTCAGCAGTCACATTGCCAATTTGGCATAGTTCTTGATCTTTTTAGTTTTTATATGTCTGGCACTTCTCTTTTTAAAGACTTTCCCTAAAAATAATTGAGAAAAATAATTAAATTTTGTATTTAATTGCATTTATATATGTATATATCCACTGCTATTCTAGTATATTAATAAGGTAATTATTAATAAGATAACTTTGTTAATGGACATTTTTATAAGGTTTTATTCCTCCTAACTTTTAAAATGTCAAAGGCAATTTGTTTTGATTTCTTTTTACTATTGGATTTGTTTCCTTCACTTGTGTATACTTGGAATTTAATTTTTATATTTATTTATGGTAATAAAGGATTATAAAGAGTTTATGATGAACTTAATACTGTGCAGGGCATGGGGGAAGTAGGGTGGAGGCAACTCATTTGTAGATTAAAAAAAATCAAAATCAAATTGAGTAGACTTATGTTTAGATAATTTTGATACAATTAGATACAATACAAAGAAAACATGTTAGAGGGCTTTATGAGTTTTATGATTTTTATTATTAATAAAAGTGTTCTTAGAAAAATCAATTTTGATAGTTTGCAGAGTGGATGTGGTATTTGGACTGAACAAAAAGTATTCTTATTAAGTGAGTGGTCTTGGACAAGTCATTCAATCTCTCTATAATTACTACAACCATAAAATGTGGATAATAGAAACTAGTTTTGTTGTGAGAATTACATAAAATATACAGTTAAGACATCCTCTACAGAGATTGGACAAAATAGATAATCAATAAAAGAAAGCTATAATCACCATCATTCTTCTCTTTTTCACTGTGATACTATCATTCCTACTATTGCCATCATCAACACAAATCTGACTTCTAGAAAATAGGACACGCCCGTAAGAAAGGGGGGATGGAATCATCTAGATAAGAGAAGTAATATAACTAAAGAGCATAGACATCATGTGTTGGGAAAATTGTGAATAGTTAATTGTGGATAGAATTTAGCACATATGGAGAAAACAGTGGCAGGAAATGAGGCTTAAAATGAAAAGTAAGAAAAATTTAATGGAGTTACAAAGGAGTTTGGATTTCATTTAGATAATGGGTTTTCCTAAGACACTTTTAAGCACAGCAATAGATTTATTGTTTTGAAAGCCAACTTCTGGTACTAACAAGGATGGATTGGAAATGGGTACAACATGAGATGCTAGAGTTTGATATTTCTTCTGTGTAATCATCATTTATTATTCTAAGGATAATTTTTCAACTTGCATTAAAAAATTTTACTTTGTTTTGTTCAGCTGTCTGATTCTATACCCTTTGCCATCATTTCCCTTGCTCTACTTTTCCTACGTGGTCTTCTCTTTTGATCTCTTTCCATACTCTGTCCTTTCAATTATCTGTCATATATTCTAAATTTTGTATATCCACCTCTAATTAACTGATGATCTCCATTATTCATTAAATGCATGTTTACTGCGTGTGAAGTATGAACCAGACTGCATTCTCATTTGTGCTTTCCCTCCTCTGTGTCCCTTGTAAAACAGAATTATAACCCTCATTTTGAGAATTAATTTTTAAAAGTTTTCCCCAATACTTTCCTTCTTTGAAATTGCCATAATGAATTGTGATGGTTAATTTTATGTGTCAACTTGATTGGGCAGGGTGTCCAGTCATTTGGTTAAACATTATTCTGGGAGTGTCTGTGAGAGTGTTTCCGAATGAGATTAACATTCCAATCAATAGGCTGAGTAAAGCAAATTCCCCTCCCCAATGTGTGTGGGGCTCATTCAAACTATTCAGGCTTGAACAGAATAAAATGCAGAATAAGAGAGAATTCACCTTCTCTGCCTCTCATCAAAATGGGACATAAGTGTTCTCCAGCCATCGTGTTCAAACTCAGAGTAGAACACACACCATCGGCTCTCCTGGTTCTCAGGACTTTGGAATCACACTGAAACTCCTGCGTCCCCAGCTTGCCAACTACAGACCCACAGATCCTAAAATTCTCAGCCTCCGTAACTGTGTGAGCCAATTCCTTACTTCTGTTGGTTCTGTTTCTCTTTCTCTGGAGAATCCAGACTAATTCATAAATAATAGAAATAAGCAGTATCTGTTCCCAGCTATTGGATACCTACTATGTACACCAGGCTCCAGGCCATATACTTCGTTTACCAAATTATTCATAATTACCTCTTTCTCAGTTTCCTCATCTGTGATATGGGTGTAATATGGTACTTGGGATAACTGAATGCATTAATTTATATTAATAAAAAGTACTTGGAAGAATGCCTGGCATGTACTGTGTACTTAATTAATATTAGCTATTTTTATTATTTTTGCTATTCACCTCTATATTATAACTGAGAAAACAATGCCTTAAAGATAAAATTGAATTTGTCCAACATCACAGATAATGTCAATTATGAAGTCTGAATTTGAATCCTCATACGTCTAAGTCTTAGGATATCCTCTTAACCTACAGATGTCATTGAACTGATATGTCCCAAAGAGGCTTTAAAAAATGAATCATTTCTTTTTATATCTAGAGAAACCCTAAAATTCAATTCAGTTTGATTCTGATTACTTGAAGAATTACGTATGACACTATTCGTTGGTAAAAAGAATGAAAATTTGCAAAATTAAAAAGGCTATCCAGCCATGAAACTTACCTGCTCACTCTCTTGATGAGAATTTTTCAGTATAAATAGAGGCTAGAGAATGTGTATTAAAAAGTGTCATCTTTTTTTAAATTTAAAATATTAAGGGGGTACAAATGTTTTTGTTACATGGGTACCTTTTATAATGCTCAGGTTGGGGCTTTTAGTGTGTCCATCACCCGAACAGTGTTCATTACATCCTATAGGTGAGTTTTTGGTCCTCCCCAATCCCCCTTTCTTGATTTCCAATGATTTTTACGTATCTTTGGGCTCAGGCATACCCATTGATTAGCTCCCAATTATTAGAGAATACATATGGTATTTCTTTTTTCATTCCTGAGATACTTCACTTAGGATAATGGTCTCCAGTTCCAACCAAGTTGTGGCAAAAGACATTATTTCATTCCCTTTTATGACTGAGCAGTGCTCCATGGTATATGTATACTACATATATATAGTACATTTTCATAATCCACTCGTGAAGTGATGGGCACTTAGGTTGATTTCACATCTTTGTAACTGTGAATTGTGCTGCAATAAACATTTGAGTGCAGATGTCTTTTTGATAAATGACTTCTTTTCCTTTGGGTAGATATCCAGTAGTTGGATTGCTGGGTCAAATGGTCCATCTATATTTATTTTTTTGAGGAATCTCCATACTGTTTTCAAAAGAGGTTGTACTAATTTGCAGTCCCACCAACAGTGTACCAGCGTTCCTGTCTCTGCATCCACGCCAGCATCTATTGGTTTTCAACCTTTTTTTTAATAATGGCCATTCTGACAGGGGTAAGGTGATATCTCATTGTGGTTTTAATTTGCATTTCCCTGGTGATTAGTGATTTTTTTTCTTTTTTGAACACCAGTGTGGCATGATCAAAGTTGATGGGGCAGATATATCTGTCTCACTCTGACAGTGTATCACCCCATGGACCATCCTCATCATATTCAATCTTTCTCTCTTGGTGTATGTGGGAAACTATTTTGAGTCTGAGCAATTCCTAATGATCAGTCATCTCTCTCCAATTCCTTTACTTAAAAATGAAAATTACTTTTCTTCCTTTGATTGTTTAGTAAAAATTAATTAACTTTGTCCTTGGGCAAACCATTTTAGAAGATAATTCCAGGCAGAAAGGGAAAGAGGACCACACAAAGATAGAGAAAGCTTATAATGTGACACCCTACTTTTCAGCATCATTAATTTTCTTCTAATTTACCAACTGGAAAGAATAATTTAGATGTATTATTCTATTAAACAAATAGGGTTGAGCAAACCTATTTTGTTTGTGTGATTTTTTTTCTTCTCTCTTTTTTGTGAACTTGTAGTTTCCATTAATCCCTTCTTTCAAAAACAAACAAACAAACAAACAAACCTTTTGGACCTTGTGACTAGCTACTGGGTGATGGAGGACAGAGACAGAGTAAGACTCCCACACTTCCCTCAAGTTTTTAATCAGCTGTAAGGGAGAATAAAGAAATAGGAACATGCTTTGTAATGCCATATGAATTTGCTAGGAGTTGGCACAGTATAAGGTATGGTGGATGGGGCTGTCAGGCAATTTAGGTAAGGCTTGAGGAGGAGGGAACCCTTGAGGTGAGTCTTGAGAAATGAGTAGAAATTCTTTCTTTCTGTCTTTGCTTATTCCTTTGCCTTTCCTTTGTTTCCTTTTCCTTCCATTTCCTCTCCTCTCCTCTCCTCTCCTTTCCTCTCCCCTCCCCTTCACTTTCCCTTCCTTTCCCTTCGTTTCCCTTCCCTTCCCTTCCAATGTCGAGTGTGTTCGACATTGCTACAGGAGAAATGCCATGGGTAGAGGAGGCTAGATGAGGCTGGGGGACCAAATAGGGACCATGATTGAAAGAACTTGCGTGCCATCCTAAAAACAGAAGTGATGTATAAACAATAAAAAGCCACTCTATATTTTTTTAGCAAGTGGGTTATATGACACAATATATGAGACAAAAGAATCACTTTGGCAGTAACATGTGTAACAGATTTAAAAAAGGAGAAATTATAGTCATAATAAAGCTTATAAGTTAATAATTCATTTACCCAAAAATGATAAAAATATCCTTGTCAGGGCAACACTTATTTTTAGTACTAGTTGTCAAGTACTTTATTCCCTCTCACCCTATGTCGGTGCGTACCTTTGTCTTGATGATTTTTCAAGATCAAGGAGACAAGAAGTTGTCGTGTCAATACAGTTACTCAGTGAAAATCCAAAGATGTTCCTGGAATGATCACATTAGCTATGAAATCTTTTGGAAACACATGGATTCAAGCTAAGGTGATTAAAAGTCACTTTCAAATATCTAATAACTTCTGAAGAAACACGTCGATGATTGAAATCAGGGTGGCTAAGACCTCTTCTTAAGTGAAGCTTTCAAAGACAATTGAGTATCCACAGAGATTCTTTGTGCAACAAATTAGCACTGACGACGTGGAGAATATTGTTCACTGTTTTTTAGACTCTTTTTTGTCAAAAATCCAGTTTACTTAATTGACACATTTGACAAACTATAAACAAAAAATTGTGTTACTTAGTTCTATACTGGAGAAAATGTAATATTTGCCAGAGGAATTTAATAGCAACCAGCCCTCTTTCTAGATATTAAAGGTAGAAACAATTGGCTAGTTGGAAACCAAATATAAAAAAAAAAGTAGGAGGAAAAATGGAGGTATATTTATTTTTTCACTATTTGAAATAATGAGAAAGACAAAGGGAGTATATATCCTGAAAACACTGGGCAAGTTTCTGTTCTGCTTATGATAGGGCATTAAAACACAGCATATAGTACTTAAAAACCCACATGGTAAGGGAATGTGAAATTTAATTGAATTTCCTTCATTTTCACCATTTGTAGCAGAACATAGTTAATCCCAAAGATTGTTTTGAAAACAGTCTAAAGACAACTTAATCTTATTCTAAAATGTAATATAAAAGAATGAAATGTCAATGGGATCTTGATCAATGACTTTCTAAAAAGAAAATATTACTGTATAAAGAGCATTTTAAAAGGGTAATAAAGATTAAAATACAAACATATAATTATAGCAAAATGTAATCTGTAGCTTCTAAAATGTATTTTGTGAATTTAATATTATTGAATACAATATTCTCTATAATTAACTCCTAGTTTACTTTGATTGTTGATTGTCACTTAATCCTGTGGAAGTCCATTGTAAGTCTTTTGGTTGTTAGTGAACTCAGAAAGTAACAAAAGAGTAGCTCCTCTCACATAGAACATTTGACCCAGGCACTCAAGCAGGCCATTTGGAAGCATTAATTCACTAATCCCTTCAGGATTACATTACTTCCTGTCATTAATATTCTCATTCTTGCTGTTGTGCTATCTCCTTCCTCTCTTCTTTCCTCAGGCCATTGAATTCTCTCTAGGTTATATTCCTTTATTCTCAGCAATGCTGGAAAGAAGCATTTGTAGGAGGATAATCATGATTTGTTTCCAGGACTCGCCTGTGCCAATACCTCCACCTGGTCTTGATTACTGCTTTGCTTTCCAACTGGGTTGGAGTCTCCACTCCATTAATCTATTAAGCCTTGGCTCACTGTACCTTCACTAGGTGCTAAGGGAACAAAGATAAATAGTGAGAGTCCACCATATGATTTCAATTACCGCTTTGCTTTCCAACTGGGTTGGAATCTCTACTCCATTAATCTGTGAACTCTCACTTTGCCTTTGCTTTAGTAGGTTCCTATTGCCCACCTCACCTCCCTTGGGATAAGTGATGCAAATTATTTAGAATATCCTAAGCTACACCAAGTTATCTTTGGATTACTTTTTTATTGGCAAATAAAAATCATATATATTATTATGTATAATATGTTTTGAAATACATTGTGGAATGGCTAAATTGAGCTGTTAACATAAACTCACGTACTTTTTGTGGTGAGAACACTTAAAATTTTCTCTCTTAGTGATATTCAAGAATATTATATATTGTTATTAACTATAGTCGCCATGTTGTACCACAGATCTCTTGGACTTATTCCTCCTAATTGAAGTCTTGTATCCTTTGACCAACATCTCCCTAACACCTCCACTCCCCACCAGTTCCCCGTAACCACCATTCTACTGTCTGCTTCTATGAGTTCAAATTTTTTATATTCCACATGTAAGGGAAAGGAATTATTTTTAACTAAAGGAATTGTTAAGACTCACAATTCTTCTTGCTCTGGGGGAGACTTTTTCTGGTCCCTTACATGAAAAAATTACTTCTGTCTCTCTTGGTAAGCTAGTCGGGGAGCAGAGGTCACTCGCCCTCCCTCTGAACACACAGACTAAAATAAGAGCATAAAATAAATTCTTCCTTCTTATCACAGAAAGTGATAAGAATTTTCACTGGGCAACTCAAATTCTGCTATGATTTAAATGTTTTTGACTCCTCCAAAATTCATGTTGAAACTTAATCCCCTTCGAAATTCAGTTTTTCTAATGAGATAGCATTAAGAGGTAAGATCTTTAAGAGGTCATTAAACCATGTGACCTGCTACCACATTAAAGGGATTAAGTCCCCTTTAAAAGAGGCTTCACACACCCTTAGGGTAGCCTACTCTACCTTGCCCTTTCAACTTCTACCATGTGAGGTCATAGGAAGAACGCCTTTGCCAGACTGCATGTCAGTACCTTGATCTTGGACTTCCCAGTCTCCAGAACTGTGGGAAATAAATTTATGGGTTTTTTTTTTTTTTTTGTAAATTACTCAGTCTCAGGTATTTTGTTGTAACACCACAAACAGACTAAGGCATATCCTCACCCAAGTCATCACAGTCCTTTGTTTATTAATTTATTTTGTATCAGGTACTATTTCTACCACAGGATTTGTCTTGCTACATTTTAGTTATTTGCACTTTCCAAATCTAAGAATTTGCCTATGTGATGCCATATCTGAAGGCCCCAGCACAGTGTGACACATACCAGCTGTTAAGTCATTGCTGAAAGAACTAATGAATAAGTATAATCATGGTGTAGCTCCTTGGAGAGGTTTACAAAGCTTCCCGTGCCCTCAACTTCCTGCTTCAGTGTCTGAAATTCTAGCATTAAGAATGCATTTCCTCTGGGTAATGTCTGGAAAGGCATTTGTTAAATTGTTTATACCCAGACAGAGGCAGCTTTTCTCCTTTAACTGCTCCATGCTAAGGAAAAGACAAGCCCTGATGTGCCTTCAAACTTCCATTGTCCCCATCTTCCTTCTTTCTGTCCATGCACTTGGAGCCCATAGGCATTGGAAACGTACAGATAAATCTCTTGTCTCTAGAGTGAGGTGACATGGTTTTCCTTTCATCCCAATTTAATAGGAATAATTTTTATGATTACCATAAAAGTAGTACATCTTACTTTATATTTATAACCCTACTAGTTCTGATGAATGTATACAAAATGATCTTCCTCATCTGCTGAAACTAATATAAGAGCAAGTAGTGTGCATACCGGGGCAGGAAAAAAAAAAACTACTCTAGAAACTGACTTTATAGGCTTCTAAAAGTGCTAGATCTGAAAGAAACTTCGTAATGGTATAATTCAGCATCTTCAATTTAGAGAGAAGGAAATTGAGGCTTGTTTGAAAACAGTTTGTTTAATCACCCAAGCTAAATGATTTGAAAACATGATTCATTCAGAAGACCTAAGAATATTTTAAACTGGTATCAAAATCTTTCAGTATAGCCACCCACATAATGTCCTCTTGCCTATTAGTCCAGATAGGCTAAGGAAATACTTAAATATACACTAAACACATGTATACGCACATTAAAATGCCCACACAAACACACATTCGCCTATGTCTCAATGGTACTGCCTCTCACATCCAATGTTCAGAGGACAGTATTTCAGCATGAGTAGTGCAGGTGGGACTGACAGTATTACCACAGTGATCCTGAGAATCAACTTTATTTTTTATTTGTAGACTTTTGTGGCTTTATCTCTTAATTTTATTAATGTGATTATAAAATCCCTCATATGTAATGTCTTTGGTCCCTTTTTACCAAGAGTCAAGCTATGTCTCTATTCACAGTGCGAACAGCCCCATTGTAATTTTCTTAAAGATCTAGGTGGACATGCTTTTTTGCCTGGCTGTCTTGGTGTTTGTGAACTTACTAGACTCCGGAGCAATACGTCACAATCTGATCTCCATCACGCCCAGACGGAAGCATGACCAGTACGGCTGCTGACATACAGTGAGTATTAGCAATTCTCCGTTGAATAAAATAATACATAGGAAGAGGCAAAGGGAGCAAAGAAATGTGTGTGTGAGAGAGATATGGGAAGGGAAATATATATGTTTAATAGTTAGTATTATATTTGGTCCATTTAACAGAAAGCCAATCATAGCGGCTTAACATATTCAGGCTCTTCTATATTTCCTAACTAAAATACTTACATTGTGTCTTTTTTCCCAATAATTGTTGTCTCATCATCATGATACAGATGCTCCAGCTTCACCTTAACATTTTACATGGGAAGAAAAAAGGGGTAGTAGAAAGAGTTGGCAAAAGTTTCCCAGAAATTTCCAATTGATTTCTGCTTATATAATATTGGATCATAGTGTGTCACATGATGAATAATTTTGGCAAAAGTGGCCAAGGATTTACAGGTTTTGTTTTCTGTCTTCTATTTTAAATTGGACATGTAGCTACCCTGAACAGTCTGAAGCTGTGTATAATAAGGAAGAAGTTGATATGACATGATGACTTCATATGGATGAGTTTCATTTTTCATAATTTCAGGCAAAATCATTCTTTCTTATCCGTAATCCAAATTTTTACATGGGGAAAATGAAGGATTCAGACTAAATAAGGAATTGCAAATCCATTTGACTACAGCATTCAGGAAAGTGATATGAAAAGTAAAGCGGGCACTGTGAAGCCCTAAACATCACAGGACTCATCTGAAAGCAGGTGCAGCTTCCTGGCTCCAGCTTATCATGGTCATGCAGGAACGTGCACCAGATCGTCTAATCTTTCCAAATAAATTGAAAATTTCTATCTTTGTGTCAAAACTCTTAATTTCCAATGTTGGTAACTGATATAAAATTTTTAAAACATGGTGGAACAGAGCGAAGCATATCTGGGCACTGCACTTTGCCTATCAGGAAAGAGTTTAGGATTTCAAGACAATTTCTAATTTCAGGGGTCTTTCATCTAAAACAGTGTTTGTTTTCACATCCCGTCTGATTCCATTTGAGGATCCTTCACAAAGCATAACCAAGGTGAACACTTAAAATAACAGGAACCGTGCTGTGAGCCCAAACAGCAAGTTCCCATGCAATTCACCTTTGAAATCTGACTTTGCTACTCTCTAGGTTTTCTTCTAGCCTGTTCACCATTGCAAAGAAACATAGAATCCAATTATGTTGTTGGACATGTTTATATTAAAAGTAAAGAACTATATCTTTGGTGAGTATAATTTACCTAAAACTAAATTAAATTACAGAGACCAGTTATACCGATTGCTAAACTCCATCCTACACAAACTTCTATTTAATGAATAACTAAACTAAGAAAATGTTTCTTTCCTGTGGATTAGACACGGTTTTAAGTTTTTCTGAGGTAAAGGATGATGAACCACAGCTAGTGTGCAGTGTGCAACTGGATTTAGAAATGCTTCATGGCTCGTAAGACATTCAAAGTCAATTGACCTGGTCAGCCAGTCAGGTGCTGATGGTGCCAAGGACTATGACAATAACATACGAACACCCACAAAGATGAGGACAAGAACCACATAAAGCATCTCTAAGTGGAGGTCTACTATAGTTTTTTCACCAAATATTCACCAAATATTCCAAACTGGACTGCTTAGAAGATGGCTTGACTTGTCCTGAACAGTGACAGTATAAAAAATAACTGGCTAAGCCTATCAGTGTCTGGTATAGAGTGGGAACTCATAAGTATTTGCTAAATTAAGGGCTACCTCCACAATAGCAAACATCTGGAGATAGGGCAGGTAGAATTTCACAGAGACAGAAACTGAAATCTTGTAATCAGATTTCTAAAAGTATGTTGATCTGGCTACACCTGCAAGCAAAAATTAATACTACTAAGAGTACCAATGATTCTTGTAACTTAAAAAGGGCCTTGGAGAATAATTCTGTTGATACAACTTCATATGCACCCGATTCCCCCAGTGTCATCCAGTGTTTTGAGTTAGATATGTTGCCTTTTGTGTTAATCCACCTTATCATGGGTTCATCTTTAATCTCCTTTTCTAATCCTGTGCAGAATACAGATTTCACAATCTGCACAAGTAGACCCTTGAGCTTCAGTTTTGCTGTCTCTGTACAATTTTTTCATGCTACTTCCGTTCCTTATTAGCACTCACGTTAACTGTAAAATACAATGACTTGATTCTTTAATCTTTATTGCAGCTAAAGTATCCAATGTCACAGTGGAGTGTCTTGAGCAATTAAGAAGAAAAATTGTGTTGAACGTAACTTTTAACTACGGCAACAAGTTATGCGTACTGTAGCTGCTTATGTAAGACTAACCCACTAAGGTCATCAATTTCACTGAATACTAATGCTGTCGCACTTGCTTTTCCTACATTTTTTTTTTTATTGGTAGAGCCAAGACTGACTTTAATTGGTAAACCTGAGAAAATGAACTTAATTGAGGATTTTTAATGTATGTTAAATAATCTCAATGACTTTATAATGCATGGCACATTACTTATCATCTTTTGATTCTTACTAATAATCTATCAATAATGAATTAATAACAAATAAATATTTGGAAAGATTGTGTAAATTTTTTCAATAGTATATCTTAAATCCAATAATCAGAAACTTGTACATATTAAGGTTCTTCAGAAAAACAGAATAGGGTGTGCGTGTGTGTGTGTGTGTGTGTGTGTGTATGTGAGAGAGAGAGAGAGAGAGAGAGAGAGAGGAGAGATTGAGAGATTTGTTTTAAGGAATTGGCTCATGCAATTGTAGAAGATTATAAGGTCCAAAATCTGATGAGGGTGGGCCAGCAGGCTATAAATTCAGGGAAGAATTGCAGTTCAAGAACAAAAACAGTTGGCTGCCAGAATTCCTTCTTGCTCAGAGGAGTCTTTGTTCTGATAAGGTCTTCAACTAATTGGATAAGGCCCACCCACATTATGGAGAGTAATCTTCTTTACTTAAATTCCACTGATTTAAATGTTAATCTCATCCATAAAAACACTTTCACAGAAACAGCCGGAGTAATGTTTGACCAAATATCTAGGCACTGTGGCTAGCAAAGTTGACACACAAAATTAACCATCACAATGTTTTATGTTAAATATCATTACATTGTATTTATGAGGCATTGCCTCATTTCTATTTAAATTGCTACCCATTTTGAAAACAGAAACCATATTTTGGTGATTAGAGTTACAGTAATGTGTAACATGCAAAAATGCTATATTTATAATTCTCTTATCTAACCCTGCAAATCCAATGACTTGGAAACCAATGCCCCGTCTATCCTTTCTGTGGGTATTGAAGAAGATTTTTTTTTTAATTATCAACTTAAATTCTGCATAAGCTTTCTGTTCATTACTCCAGTTGCTTACAGAGAAAGTTGGTTCCAAGGATAACTAGTATGCTCTGTTCTATTATTTCAGACTGTATGGCTGAAAAGCATACTTGGTAACACTATGGTATATAAAAATGACATATAAAAAGGAGCCACCAATATTCTATAATTTCCTTGAATCTGGCCATCTGCCAAACTAGCACATATAATCGAATCTTTCCCATATATTTATTCATTTATTTGGTATGTGCATTGAACCCAGTATATGACAGGAGTTCTTCTAGGAACTAGGGCTATAAGACAAAGACATTACCCTTATTGAGCTTGCGTTTTCATAGAAAGAAACTAATAATAAACATATAAATTAGTAACTAAATAAATTCAGCTAGTCATAAGAGTTATAAAAAAATTAAACAGGAAAATGGGATAGAAGGAGAGGGTTGGGCTAATTTATTTGGGCTGGTTTAAGGAGGTTTCTTTGAAGCAGTAATGTTGAAACCGAATGAGAAGAGCAAAGACAAAGGTTGAGCCCATTTTGGAACTGGAAAGCAAGTGTTTGATGCTGGGATGTAAACAACTAAGGGAAGACTGTGAGGAGATGTGGCTGGAAAAGCAGGTGAAGATAAACCACATAGGACCTTTGCGCCATGGCAAACTTGTGCTGATTCTACTCTGATTGCAAGAAATGACAGGATGTGAATGACTCTGAGTAGACAATGGACTCTTGTGCAAGCAGACAGGACACAGGCAGATTATTTAGGAGACAGCTGCAGTGGACCAGTGAGAAATGATGGCTCAGGTTAGTAGAGATGATTAAAAGCAGCCAGAATTGGGATATTGGAACCAGTATAATTGTTGCTGATGCAGGAGAGCTTCCCTATATGTACATCATATGATGTATATTATTCTACATAGTTTTAAAGCTATTTTCCAATTTCTATCTTGTTAGACCTAGTACAAATTCAGCAAGATATGAAAAGAATAGTAGCTTTACCACCATTTGGTGAATAGATAGCACAAAATTACCATTGAGAAATTGAGACTTTGTATTTTATAAATTAATAGTTTATAACACTCACGTATAAAGACTAGCCCCTGCAGAAACATCGTTCATAAAAAAGAATTCACAGATTCCCAAGGGAACCCTAACTATCTGGGCCGTCGCCAGTGATCTGGCAGTCCTTGTAAGGCTTTCCCGCAGAGCCTAAACTAGAATGCAAGGATTCCGGGTCACATGTTGCTGCCACGGATAGGCTTCCCTTTACAGCTGCGATCTGATTTCACAGCTTTCTCACTCCCATTCATTTGTTTCTTCAAAAACACAATTAAATAACTTGGCTAAAGTTCACCATATTGCTTCTCCAAAAGGCAAAAAAGTTACCTTTTCTTTATTAACTGTAAAATTAATATCATCTAAACAAAACAGAGATGTCTTTTTCTAAGAAGAAAGGTAATATTCGGTATGCTAAGGATACACAAAAATGGAAGCACTCACAGGAGTTGTTGCATGTTGGGTCCACAGAGAGGGAGAGGAGGAGATGGGCCAGGAAACAGAATAAGCGTGAAGTTTTCATTTTTCTTGGGAGTGATTTTCTTGGGCCTCGTTTTCCTCCGTTAGTAGTTCTCTTATTTGGGAGATCTTGGCCTCCAGGACTGTTCTTAGAAATCCACAGACTTAATTTAATAGGAGACCAGTATTACTTTTCCTTCCCTGAAGGGTCTCACCGATGAATGTTTAGCAAGTATGTCGGTACTTCCGCAAGCCTGAAGGCTTTTACCCCATTCCACACTCAAAGGATACACTTTGGAACCAAGCGGATCTAAATTAGAATATGGGCCTGCTCATTTACTAGATATGTGACATGAATAATTTATTTGCCATCTCTCATATCAATTTTTTCTTCTCTAAAAAACAGCAAAATCTATTCAATGAGTTAGCTTTTTAAAATTTCCATTTATATATCTGTTCCTCTACTTCGGTCTGTGTTCTCAATGCTGAAATGGAGCAGTGAGACCTGACATGAGCTTGTCATGTGTCTCCCACTCCTCGAGTCATAAGTTTCCAAACTAGACTGTGCAGAGGAACCATCATAGAATTTTGTTTAAAATGCAGGTTCCTGGATCAAAACCCCAGAAATTCTGATTCCTAGGTGTGCAAGATTGTTACAGAAATCTACATTCCTTTTACAATCGCCTTGAAACTTGCTGAAATCTATTTCCTGTTCATTATATTTGATGAACAAGGAAAACTGCAACAAATTTGAGCTTTGTTTAGCTAGGAGCCCTTGTCATTTCAGAAGTAAGTCTTGCTTCATTTTGTCTCCTAGCATAAACCTTCTGATCTGTGCCTGTCTATATACGGCGTGACCTGTAACACCAGAACAGATGCTATTTGTCTGGACTCTTTTTCCCGTCTTTCCTCCCCTGGGTGACAGATTCTTTGCATCTTGCACCCGACTTATTTCCCTGTTACTTCTGTTTGCCTCTTTCTTCCTAGTTTGCTGACTGATGTACATTCTAATGCTGATGTCTTAATTGTCCTAAGTTACAGAAAAAGCATCACCTTCTTACTAGAGTAGCTAGATTGTATTACATCAGGCTAAGACTGGGCATTATATGTCCTTAAATACCATTTCCTGATACTTCTGCATTAGAGTTGGCCAGAAGACAAACATTTGATAGACATGGAAAGTAGAAGAGAAACAGAAGCTACTATTTATCAGAAGGTTTCATAACAAAGACACATTAAGGGGCAGGCATAAAAGTACCTAGCAAGTCCCGGTGTATCCTCGTTCTCTTCTTCTTTGAATCTAGTCCATCTTTCAAGCTGCTGGCCCTGCTGACCAATGGCGGCCCCAGACCTACCACTGGGCACTTGGCCGCGGCCTTACAGCAGTGGTAGCTCCCAAAGGCAAAATTTTCTTACAGATCTTGCTCAAGATCTCCCTTCAGAGTTCCATTTTAGTAGCAGGACGTGTTTGGCTTCTTGCACTTCCCCGTAAGTTCTACCCTAACTACCTGAGCCAATACTTCAGAAAAACTGCCTAGTGATTCTTTCTTTGATCATCCCAGTCCCTCTTAAACATTCTTGTTTCACTTAGTGCTTCCACAGTTTCGTAAAGTCTAATTCCTATAATAAATCCCTATGCCCACAATGCTGTAAGTAGCTCTGTTTTGTTCACTGAAATCAGATGTATACATATACTAAACCAACTGAACTCTCAGTTCAGGCTCTTCACATTTGACAGTCCAGAGAACAGCAGAGACTTCAAAGGAGAACCCAGTAGTACAATTGAGACCAAATCCATTTTGCTTTTTAATAGCATACCAGGTTATTTTTGTGATCTATGGAGAAAATACACAGCATCTGTCAGGCATTTCTACTTTATTCTGTAAAATCAATATTGATATTTTAGTCACAAAGCTTTTACCTGGCATTTTGACCTAGAATCAAAGATGTATGAGAGAGAAAAAAGCCAACTTCTCTTTCCTGAAGGCTCTGGTTTACAGGCACTTGGATCAGCCTTAGAGATGATGCCAAGGTTGATTGAAATATACAGATGAAGGAGAGATTACCATTGCAAATTGTGTTAACCTTCTCACTGCATGGTTGGCCATCACCAAAAGAGTTCAGCCTTCCAGACTGCAATCACATATAATATCAGAAAATTAAATCACCCATTACCAACCCTTCAAGCACAGTTTAAGCAAATATACACTTGGAATTCTAAGTAAGTTTTGACTGAACAAGAAATGTGCAATCAACTGATAGATTTCAAAGTCCCATGATACTTCTCTTTCCGAAGAATCACAAGGCAGTATCCGTTAAAATTAGGCAGAACCACAGATGCATATGAAACTGCATATATCTAGAGATTTCACAAATTCTATTCAGACTTTTCAGGGGGAGAATGATCTTTGCATTCCAAAGACGTCATTAATCCTCAGAGTCTGTGTCCTAGAGTGAAACCTAACATGGAATCAGATCTCTGGCTATTATGTCACAAGTTACCCTCTTACTTTGTGTGATTCAATGCTTTGACTCTTAATTTACATTTGAATTATGCTAACTAGGTGTGATATATGCAGTGGTCACAGGGCTATCCTAGGTCACAGACTGGGAATGTCCAGGTTTAACTGGTCTTTACACAAGCTTGGTTTGACTGGTATCACTGCCATTCATGTCAAACTGTGAGAGCTGTGTAGACCTCCCTTCGGTCATATAGGCCTCCCTCCTCCTAGAGAAGGGTAATTTAATGAACACTTATGCCTTTGAAACGTGTCCTATTTTGAGGCTCACTAGTAAATTCAATGATATTTTTGCTATTAATTCTCATAAAGTAAACTTTGTTTATAATTTGGAGCTGCTAAAGTTTCCATTTGCTTTCAGAAAGCCTCTCCTAACAATATAGTGCTTCTGTTCTTCTAAATTCCCAATCTTTATTCTGTCACTGCTGCTCAATCTTCCTGTAGGATCTGTATTGTAATTTTTATATTCCTTGGAGCTCAATTTTCTGTCTCTTCTTATTCTATTTTTCTCCTCTATTTTAGGATGTATATACTTTATGTCTACAGTTTTAGTGATTATCCTAATTTAACTTAACAAATATAAAGATAATTAACTTATCTACTTTACAAACCATACAAAAACCATGGTGTACTATTACTTTACTCACTTTCCTAAAGACATATATTATGTTATAATCAATAAATTTTTTAAAATTTTTTCTTCTTCCCAAAATTTCAAATTACTATTGTTTTATACAGTTATCATTTGCATAGATTTAATCACATATTTACCAATATAATTGCTCATAATTTCTTCTTGTGTCTCTGCCTTTACATCTGGTACTATTTTTCTTCTGTTGAAGTTTTACCTGTAACATTTATTTTATTGAGTATTTTCTTCTGGTTTATCTCAGTTTGTATATTTAAAAATATCTTTATTTACCCTTGCTCATGAATGATATATTTGCTGGGTATATAATTTGAAGCTACCTCAGCTCACTAAAGTTATTATTGCATTATATTTAGGTTTCTCATGATGTTGCTGAGAGGTCTGTTTAAATTGCTCAGCTTCTGTAATCTGTCTTTCCTCCAAAATCGAAGATTCCATTTTCTTTTGGATTCTGCCATTTTATTATGGGAACGGGAGTCTGTCTCCTTCTTTTTGTTATTTCTCTACAATAATTGATATGTTTTCACATTCAGCTATGTTGTAAGTTACTGATTTTTATTTTAAAAACTTCAAAATTCAAGAAAAGTTGAAAGAGCAGTAAAGACTTGAATACTCCTCACTTATAATCACCAACTCTTAACATCTTGTCATATCTACTTCCTCTTTCTTTTTTTTAATCTCTCTCATATCACAACACGCACAAAGCTCCTTTGTCAAATGATCTAAAGTAGATTACATAATCAAGATATTTCAACATGTATCTCCCAAGAGCATATGACTGTAACACCATTACCACACCTGAGGAAAATCAACATTAATTTAAAAACATTATGCAACATACAACCTATATTCAAATTTCAACAGTAGTCACATAAATGACATAAGTTCACACACTGCATTTAACTATTATGTCACTTTAGTCTTACCTAATTTAGAATAGTTGATCTATTTTCCCCTATTCTTCATTATTAAACCTTTTTCTTTAATATTAAAGTATGAAATCTTCTGAAAAGTCCAGGCTAGCTGTCTTGCAAAACTCCACATTATAGATTTGCGTGTTTCTTTGTGATTAGATTCAGGTCAATGTTTTTAGTAAGAATACCACATTGCTGGTGTTGTATATCTCCCATTGCATTTCATCTGAAGATTCAAAAAGTTAGATTACCACTTGTTTAAGATTTCACTATATGACCTTTCCATTGTAAAGGCACATATTCCATCTTTTTGAATAATATGTGTGGATGCTTTGAAAACATATCCTGGTCTTAAACTTTTTTTATCCAATGACTTTGGAATCTATTGATAATCCTTTTCTTAATGAATTCTAATACTAGGATATGAAAATAAAACAAAAAAATTTCTAGTCTATCATCCCAGCCACATTTATTGGATATCATAAGGCCTAAAATTAGGGTCTAAAATTATGTGCTGACTGAGCACCTGGTAAAACTGAAGAGTTTTCAATAGCCTAACTACAAGCTTCCCTCCCCAATTGGCTCCTACAAATAATACCCCCTCTCCAAACAACCCTCCTTATCAAATGGAATAAGTACAGTTATTGCTTATCACTGACAGTGGGTTTTAGTTTCCAGCGAGTTTGCAGAATTATTTAAACACATCAATCACATCGACCCATGGGTACCAGTGGCCACCCACCCTCTTGATACTATAAATCCTGCTTCCCATAGGCCCTTGGTTATTCACTCTGTTCCCAAGTACAACTGTGTATGGCCCTGTGTGGCATGAGGTGTCCTCCCCCTCAGGCTGTGAGTATATATCTATGTGTCACAAATTTGATCAATAAATTCCCTATATAGAGTATCCGTACCCTTTCAGCCTTATCCTATTAATTATTGAGCATGTCATTGCTTCCTGGCATAATTCAATTTGTTCTTCCTTGTTTCAGACCTGAAATCAGTCATTTAAGTTTTTAAGTTTTCAATGTGTATTTGGTGAATGATATTTAGAAATCAAGATATGGCCAGTATATGCACAAACAGGCATCATTATATCCTTTAATCAAGAGAAAAAAATAATATTGTAAACATAGAATAGATGAATTCCAGATGTATCGTATGCGTTTGAAGTTTGTATTAAATATGTGTGTGTGTGTGCGTGCGTCTACCTGTAATGGGGTTACATTGACACTTCTAAATAAAACCCAACACTACTGCATTCTTTCACACAGTACCCAATCCATATTTGTATCTCCTTTCCCCCAGCCATATTAATGCACTTCCTTATTTGTTCTTTCCTACAATACATACACAAAACAGTTTCAGAATGACCCCACCAATCAATATACAAAAAAACCTACCAAGAGTTAAAGATATTTTTGCATTTGACTACAGAATACATCTTTCTAGGTACTGATGTTATGAATAATGTTACCTGAATTAAAATCTTAATTAGTCCATAATTAGAATGTTAATTAGAAAATTAATTACTTAATCAAGTAACATTTGCTTAAATTATTTTCTTGGTGTAGTAGTTATTAATTTGACATTCAGTTAGGATCATGTATGTCTGTTTGATTCAATTGATTATTTCATCCTTTTTAATTTAATTTTGATTTTTGAATATATAGAATATTTTTATAATTTAAACATCATCTATATAAAGAGAGATTTTCAAATAATTCACAATCACATTCCTGTTCTCTCTATCCTGTTTCTATCTACTCTACATAAATAATTATTATTTTAGTTTTGGATTTGGTACTTTTGTTTCTTTTTGCCAAAAAAGTGTAGACAAGCTGACAGGCAGACAGATAGATATAGCGATATCTCAATAGGGAGAAAAAAAATCAAATATTATTATTTTCCCTTACTTGTTAAACAAAAGTTACCATTCTGTAATCATTTTTTACATCATATGTCCTGGTAATCAGATCAGTTCATAGGAAATTTTCTCCATTCTTTTTATGGCCAAATAGCATTCTATTTAGTGTTTATACATAACTTATTCAATGAGCATCTTAGGTAGTTTTTAGCATTTTACAACTATGTTACATTTAAAACCTTGGGTGCACCATGCATTTAGATGTGGAGAAATATTTTCATGACAAATTCCTAAATGGAGGGTTATCAGAACAGAAATATGTAAAAGGTAGTTTTTAAAACCTATGTCCAGTTACATAATTTTTGTAGTTGATTTTCAAATCTACATGACTGTCCTTTTATCAACAACTGCCACCAACTATTTAACTTTCCTTGAATACATTAACATTTATCTTTATCCCTCAGAGTAGAGTAACTACAACTAAATCTAACACTCTAAAAATGAAGTCCAAATCTGAGCAGGACAATAATCTCCATTGTTGTAGATAGTTTACATCTATTTGGTCTGGCTATAATTATATTGGACTGCTTTTGACAGAAGTATCTTCTTATCACATTATTTACTTTTATTTGGCTCTTACAGGTATTTTAAACTCCTAAGACTTTTCCACATGTCCACGTTTCTATTTTCCATTTCATACACTTGTGAAGATGGTATTTTGGGTCAAAACAAAGGTCTCTCTTACGTTTCTTTATTTTAAATAATATCTCATAAATTAGGTTCATCATGCTATCTGTCAGTATGGTATGGCCATCATTTTATTATGCAACATGTTATCAATCCCTTCTAGCCTTACGTCAGCCATGTATTTCATCCAATTGTCTTTACATCTTTATCCAAAAATAAAATTATATTCTGATTTATATCTTTATAAAACTGCTCCTTGGACCAGATTGAGAACACTCTAACCCTCAATAGACCCAGAGGAACTTCATTTTCAAAGTGAAACATCCCTTTCAAGTGTAGATTTACCCAGCTATAAATCTATCTAACTTTTCCATTCTTTTTTTCTTCCTGATCATAATGATGCAATGATACCTATATTCATTAAGTCTTTCGTATTTCACTGATTTGTCCATCTGGTAACTTTGACACAATAAGGCAGATAAATCTTCCATCAAGGCACTGTTAGCATTTTCACACACAAAAAAAGCTGTTTCTCAGTTAATACCAATTTGATGGTGAGTACATGTGGTGCTTGTTTTTCCATTCTTGGGATACCTCGCTTAGTAGAATGTGTTCCAGCGCTTTCCAGGAGTATACAAGAGGTACTATATCTCCATTGTTTCTTAAAGCTGAATACCCAAAGAGTGCAATGTGCACCACTCAAAGGATGGACATATTTGAAACTCGGACTTGGGGGGGAGAAGGGGCAAGGGCAACATACGTAACCTAAATATCTGTACCCCCATAATATGCTGAAATAAAAAAAAAAGCTGTTTCTCTAGCAGATGTTTCTTCACTTGTTATACCAATGTTATGGGTTAATAATTATACCTATTGCATGCCAGCCACCTACTTGGTACTTCACAATGGCTGAGATAAGGATCATTAATTGTATTGATTATTCGGCTGAGGAATGTGAGTTACAGAGGAGGGCACTCATTCATACAAAATACACAGGGACTGATGGCAGTGTGGGTAGTTGAGCCTGAGTTTCTCTCAGTCCAGAACTGTGAATGGCTGCACACAGCAGCAGTGTAGGGGATCTCATAGATTGCCCACTATCTGCACTTCCAATTCATCTAATGCTGCTAACCTGAACCTTTTTAACAGTGTTTGTTTTTGTCTTTTGTGAGGGTTGCCAGAAAAATTGGCAAGGGAATTTTGATAATATTTTTAAGACTGTTATCCACCCACGAATTGGTCCAGGAAGGAAAATAAGATAAAAAGGAGAAGAAAAAGAAGATAAAAAGATAAACCTAGACTTTGAGAACCAAAACACTTCACTTTGAAAAATTAATCTAAGTCAATTTAACAAAAAGGTAAGGAATAATCTTTTTTAAAAGTGTTAGAGCCCAAGGAAAAATAATCTATTATATAATACCATCTTTCCTTGAACTTTCTTCTCCATGATCTTGAAGCTCTTTAGAAAGACATACATGAAAGATAAGAATTTAATAAAGAAAAAACTAAACTTCAAAGATCCTTTAAATGAGACATTACCATAACTAATTTGCAGGCCTAACATATACACCAGGGAAAGTTTCAAGATCTAAAAGGTCACATTGTACTAGAAAATGAAAGATGTTCAATATGTGATCTCACTTTGTTTCTAAGGACTTTTAAGAATCTTTTTATCTGCAACTTAATTCTTGACCAAAAAAGTTCTAAATCATTGTTTTTTCCAGAAAATGTTTCATGGAGCCCTGACTCTTGAAAAATGTTCCATCAAAATAAGAAAGGTGAGGGTCAAGTACCTGGGACATTCTGCTAGAGATCAGTGATGCGTGTGTCAAAGGCTCCAAGAAATGACATAGAAAAGAAAGTCTGTTCCTCAGACCCAAAAATCTTCTACCAGTGATCTCTTCTTTCTCTCACAACTCTGATAAATATTCTTACACTTTGGGAAATACTGTTCCAACAGTTTCTCCACTAACCCTTGTCCCCATCCATTTCCCCTCCCTCAGGCCTTAGCTCCACGGAACAGCCAACACCTCACCACTTCCTCCCTGTAGGAGACAACCTTTCCTGCTCCTGTTAGAGCGGGGGTCTCGTCTGTCTTCACTGCAATATCCCCAGAGTCTAAGACAGCTGCTGGCATATAGTAAGACTTTAACATGAATATGAGTGAATGAATAAATAGAAACTTAACACCAATCACAAATTCACAAGTGCATCCAAATAAAATCATTCCAATCATCCTCTCTATATGTAATGAAATTTGTCTCTCTCACTAAGCACCCTGACACATGAAAATTCACTTGTAAATAAAACGTGATTGAGGATGTAAATTTTTGATTTGTTGAAGCAGAGGCTAACAAACTTTTTCTGTAACAGGCCAGATAGTAAAGAGTTTAGGCTTTGTGAGTCACTCTGTCTCTGTTGCTCAACTCTGCCACTGTACTGCAAAAACATCATTGACAGTAAGAATAGGTGAATGGAAGTGGCTGTTTATATACAAAAACAGACAGAGGTGCTCAGTATCATTCTTCACTCACTAAAATGCATATATTTAAAAAGATGGATGAGTATTGGCAAGGACATGGTGAAATTAGAACCCTTACACGTTGCTGGTGGGAATGTAAAATGGTACAGCAACTTTGGAAAATAGTTTGGCAATTTCTCAAAAGGTTAAACAAAGAACAGCCATATTATTCAGCAATTTCACTGATGGTATTGTACTTAAGAGACACAAAAACATGCCCACTTATATAAAATGTTCCAAATATGCAAATACATAGATACAGAAAGTGGATGAATCCTTGTCTATGTCTGAGGCTTGGTGGGGGTGGACAGCCGAGGGGATAGGGAATGACTGCTAATGTGTTCAAGGTTTTTTTTCGGGGGAGAGGATTAAAATGTTCTAAAAGTAGATTAGGATGATGAATGCACAACTCTATAAATGGACTAAAATCTATTAATCTGTACACATTAAAAGAGTAAACTTTATGACATGTAAATTATATCTCAATAAAGCTGTTAAAAGCAGAATTTTTTATAAGTGGTAGAATGTTTCCAACATCTGCGCTAACTGATTCACGAAGCTTCCTTTAACTAGAGAAATAATTTTATTTGCCAAACTCTGATTTATGCAAAATCTTTCAGGACTCATATACTTTATAAAAGTGCACACCTGCATGAAGACAGAAGTAGATAAGAAGCTTCCATTCCACATTTCGGGTGAAGAATAAGCACATGAATTGAGAAAAATATCTGGATGTACAAAACATATCCTCCTTCACCTACAGTGATTGAGAAATTGGTATAGCTCTGTTTGTTTGAATTAGCCAATGACTCTGATAGTCAACTGTATATTTTCCTGCCAGAGTACTCCCTGTGACTTTCTGGATTGGCTTCTAGATGCTGAACTCTAGAAAGTACCCTGATTGGTTCACCGATGCAGTCGCCAGAACCCACTTGACTCAGTACTTTTCAGAAATTTTGTAATTGATTAATTAATTAATTAATGTTGAAATCAAGGAAGTAACAAAATCATAGGATTTAAAATCAGAAAGACTAGTTTTGAAAACTTCAATGATCTTGACCTTTGCATGTGGCAGATCCATCTGAGCCTCAAAGAAAATGGAATGGGATGCTATAAATCTTCCTTCCCAGTTGATAAAATATATGTGAAAGAGCTGTGTAAATGCTAAAAAAGTGCTATATAAATACCCAATGTAACGTTTATAGTGATTATTTTAGTTGGATGTTGTTCTGTCTTTGTATCATTTAAATTTAATCTTCTTGTAAATTAAGAGTTAGATGTGTGGGTATATACGCAGATACATAAAATAAATACATTCAAGTGTATTTATAGACACACCTGAGTGTGGCTGAGAAATCCAATTATATGGAAAATTCAATTTTATTTAGATTATGGTTATATACAGATTGTGGGCTGTGAAAGGCAGATGTTCTATCATAGTAATATTTTTAACCTTGTTGGTAAAACAATGCTTGACACTTGGTTGATGTTCAATAAACATTTCCTGAGTTGAACAGTTCACTCTATTGTATCACTGAAATAGCAGTACTTTATAAAAAATATGGCATGAACCTTTTTGATAGCGATTTAAAAGCATGATAAATTAGAACATATCATTGGTTCATAAAGGTATAATCAATCACAAATGACAAACTTGGTAATACTAGATCCCATCAGATAACTCAAAATTATTTCTATAAACTTCCAAGTTGAGATAATGATTTATCGCCACATGATAGTAGCATTCTTACAAAAAGAGTCTCAGGCCTCATAGTAGCAGGGTCTCAGTCCTGGAGTCCATGGGACCAAGGATAGGTTACAGTGGTTGTTAACCCCTAGAATCGCACACAAAAAAATGGGTGTTTTTGTGATTATTTACATTTTGGTTTGGTAAAATTCTCAAAGTGGCCTATGGCTACCCACAATGTTAAAAATCATGTTATCAATATGTTATGACTCCATCACATGAAGAACAAAAATACAGCATGCTTGGAGTTTGGAGGACTGATATAAATTCTATTCTAATGCTAATTATAACATAAACACTAAACCCAAGGAAAGTAATGACTACACACTAAATGAGTAGTAACAAATCAGGCTGTACTCCACATATAAAAAGCATGCTCTTATACTCAAGCATCTACTGGACTTTTTTTTTTCCCCTATAGTGGAAATGGGGTTTTCTTTAGTTTATTTGATTATCAGTGGGATATATCTGCTAGCAACTAGTCCTCAATGACTTTGGCAAAGGATACAGGAGAGGACTGAATCCATTATCCCAAAACTCAATGGCATAGTGCTATAACCACATTTTTAAAAGCCCTATACACTGATTTAACTGTAGGAACTATTGTTTGGTTCACTCATTGGGGTTTATTTTCTGAGATAGTTTTGAAAATGCTCCCAGTTCCTTTAATTCAACATTTCCCAAAAAGTTTTCTGTTTTATATCTGTTCCAAGCAATGTTAATAGGTATTATGAAAAACATATTTAACATTTCCAAAACAACGCTTGTCCTTAGAATTCTGAAGGGCCAGTTATTTTTGTGTTACACTTTGAAAAGCACTGCTTTAACTCCAAGATGAGGAATATAAAATTATTCATATGTTGTTCAAGAAAGTTAAAATTAACTTGTTCTTAATAAAATAAAATAACTGTAATGAATGTCTTCATAATATAAAACAGAAACAAACGAACAAAAAACAGAAAATACCACCACCAATAACAAACCACTTATTCTTAGAAGCATTAATTATCTTTGGCAAAGATCTTTTTTTTTCCTTTACAATAAGTATTATGAAGTAGACAGAGAAATATCCCAAAACAAATAGAACATATTTTGTTTCCTTCCATAGAGGAATAAGGCCATGCAATATAGAGGTGTAAAAGAATGTTAGGAAAATATTCAAAGGTGCTCAAGAGCCAATTCAAGTGATCCCTAGTGTTTACTGAGTGACTACAAATAGATGGGACTCCACAGGGTACATAGTCCACTTAGGAAACTTTGTTGGACTTGGAAATATACCCTCAGACTTATTTTTCCATTCTGAAATTTACACCGCAGATTTTACACTATGGTAGTCCATTAAACAATATTTCTTAAATGTTTACAAAAATTGAAAGGCCAGTATGACAATAAAGTTAGTAAAACAAAAATAATATCTATCTATAAAATTAATGAGAATTGTCTTCCCATTTTTTCATTTAGGTATGTTCCATGCACTCTGTATCACAAAGTATTGCCTATTTATTATCAAAGACAAGTATAGCATCATGCATTTAAAGATTTGTAGCTAGAAATAATTACTATAATTAAAAATGTAATATTTAATAATAGAGGGATAATTATAGTATTTATGCTTATTTCCATTTCTGAAAGCTGGCACTTAAGTTTAAAGAAATCTAAAATGAAAAACATTGACAATGATATCTAAAATAGTTTAAAAGTTAACTATTACTCTATAATTCAAGAAGAGATGTTCAAGCACTACAAATTTCTGTATGTTTTTTTCTCTTCTGTATTTGATATTTGGACCTAACCATTGGATGTAAGTTTGGAAAGGATTTCATGTCCCTCATCAGCGTTGTCATGATCTTGCTACCCCCCGCCCCGCTTCCTGTCCAGATGATAACCATATCATTTTAAAATATGAAGAACAAATTATGTCTTCAGAATGAGTTTGAAGTCTCTGGAAGTGTTTAAGATTTGTGTTATTTGGAAATACTTCCTCCTAAAAAAAGGTCTCCCATAGAACAGGTTGATCATGCGTGTCGGTCAATCTGGTGTAATTATGAATAGAACTGTCTTTACTCTCAAAACATGACTTAATTTGACAATAAATTATATGACCATTCTACTCTAGTCCCATATTCCCCAAGGAAGTTATATAAATAACCAGGCAGAGATTTCATTAGAATAGGCAATTTCTATGATCATAGAGGCAGTTTCTGGCAAAAGAAGATATTACCCATCTTTACCCAATATGGACAAAAGAAAATTTTAAAAGGACAGACTTTTAAGTAAATAGACGAAGAATTTTTACTTTCTAGGTAGTTCGAAGCATCAATTTAACCAGAATTGCTACTAAAGACAGGTAAGAATTATGATTTTTCCATAAAATATGACAAATTTTCTGTCCAGTTCATACTGTTTTGCAGAATTGATTTCTAACCATAACATTTGTTGTTTGTTTTGTCTTATTTTCCCAGGTGATTATATAAGATTTTCTAATCTGAGAAGAATGACAAAACTAATGTTCTACAGATTTGACTTCACACTGACAGTGTGGGAACTAAAAAGATGGCTGCTAACAGTTTCTAAATCTGGGCAATCCTGTCTCTTTAAACGAAAGCATCACTGTGCCCACTAAGACTTAAATATAACACATTATTCTTTTGAGCATAAATAACACGTGAGTGCATATGCAGAAAAGGGTAGAGGAATGATGTGGGAAGGCGGCTGGTGTTCAGCATACAATGGGCAAATAGGTCCCAAGTTTGATCCTGGCCCAGCGCTCTGTTTGGGAAGCAAAACTTGGTTTTCAGGGTGCACCATCAGTTCTGCTGAAGGACAGCTGGTGTATATCAACAGCAATGAGCACTGAATTCAGGAGATGGAAAATAACAATTAGTAAAACAGCCGTGGAAGAACATTCCAACGTTCTATAGATGAAATATGATTCTACTTAGTTTTGAGGGCAAAACTAAACTCACAGAATAAGCCTTCTTTCTGAATTTGTGTTTATTAAGAATATGATTACCTTTATGGGACCTATTTTAATGTCCTTTCCAAATATTTAAAATCATTCATTCATCTACTCAAACAGTAAACAATATTCAGATGTCAACTTCATCCACATCCATTGTTGGAAAACAAAGTTAGAACAAAATTCCATTCTCAGTGAATTTCTAAAAAAAGAAAAGTGAATGACTAAACTCAGTAAATGATAATAGGTGTTGTGATAGAGGTCCACAAAGAGTAAAGCAGGAGCACGGAAAATTGCACTTCCATGTCTGGGTCAAAAAAGCTTCAAATCATGAAAGAAGAGCAGGTGACTTTAGAATAGCAGAGGATTACACACCGGAATGTGTGGCCTATTCAGAAAATAGTAAGTGGATGTATACTCAAGTATGAGTTTTTTATGAAAAAGAGACAATTGCAAGGAGACATGAAGCACAGGAAATGCCATGCTAAGGATAATAGACTGTTCATTATATATAATGGGAACATATGAGGTATTTTAAGCAGGGAACTAGTATATCGCAACTTGGATTTCAGAACTATAAATGGTATGGAAAACTCAAAGACAAATCAGCAAAGTTGCATTATAGGTATTTAATCAAGACTTGAGAAGGCTACTTCACGTAGTTGATATCTAAGCTAAAGTTCAAAGAATGAACAAGTGTTAGAGACAAGGAAGTCATTACAGAGAGAAGGAAGGTATTGGATGTATAGAAATGTTAACTATCATGAAGGAGCATATAAGTAGTGGTATGAAATTATTAGAAATAGGGCTCTAGCAAAAGGTATACCTCAGATTAAGAAGAAAATATGTCAAAGGATTTACACCTCTTCCCACCTAATAGTAATGGCATGGAATTCAGGGCCAGCATGTCACTCAATTCCGGGAAGTAGTGTTTGCTTATTTATTTATTTACTTATTTTCGAGACAGAATCTGGCTCTGTCGCCCTGGATAGAGTGCAGTAGCATCATCGTAGCTCACTGCAACCTTAAACTCCTGGGCTCAAGAGATCCTCTTGTCTCAGCCTCCCAGGTAGCTGGAACAACATGTGGGCACAACCACGCCTGACTAATTTTTCTGCTTTTAAAGATGGGGTCTCCTTCTCGTTCAGACTCTTCTCAAACTCCTGAACCCAAGCAATTCTCCCACCTTTGGTTCCCAAATGAAACCATGGATAAGAGTGGATTGCCATATTCTCACTGAAGGGTTAGGGCTGAGAAGCCAATAAATCTGTAAAGAAATAAATAATATGCTTTCTACTAGGCATGTTTTGAAAAAGCACAAAACAAATGAATGGACAAAGAATGAGAGAAGCATGAGCCAGCCCAGGGAGTACTGTTTACATCCTCATCTAAATAAATGATATCCTTTGGTGTTTTGCTGTGTACAGCTATACACAGGAATCCTAGAAAGACTTGAGTACTGAAATCACACACTCACATTTGTATATTAGATAAACTGTGAACTGTGACTACATAATGAATACTGGATTTAGGGAAAGAAAGGCCAGAGCCTAGAATACCTGCTAAGACAAATGATAGGAGAGAAATAAATATTTCAGGGAGCACGACTTACGGTTATGTGAAACCAAGAAAACTGCCAAATTGTTCATTCCTCAGAACCTTTAAACTTGCTCTTCCTACAGCCTATTTTGCTCTTTCTCCCAATCTTCATTAATTCTATCATTTCATTATTTCTTATGATGACCAAAATCACCTACTCAGAGAAAGCTTTCATGACTCCTAGGAACCTTAATGGCATTTTGCAACAAAGATGGTTCACTCAACTGACAATCACATTCAATGTACATTGTAGATAAGATGCTATGCTCTCTCATTCTTTGTCCATTCATTTGCTTTGTACTTTTTCAAAACATCCCTAGTAGGAAGCATATTATTTATTTCTTTACAGATTTATTGGCTTCTCAGCCCCAACCCTTCAATGAGAATATGGTAATCCACTCTAATCCATGGTTTCCCTTTCCAGTTTCAGTTACCTGAGGTCAACAGTGGTCCCCAAAACATTAAATAGAAAATTCCAGAAATAAACAATTATAAGTTTCAAATTATATGTCCCAATGCCTACATCATTTACCTCACTTCATCTCATCACATAGGCATTTTATCATCTAACATCATCACAAGAAAAATGGTGAGTGCAGTAAAATAAGAAATTTTGAGAGACAGACCATATTCAAATAACTTTTATTACAGTATATTGTTATAATTGTTTTATTTTATTGTTATTTATTGATATTAATATATTATTGTGTCTAATTTATAATTTAAACTTTACCATAGGTATGCATGTATGTGAAAAAAACAGTACAGCCATATGTCACTTAATGACGGGAATGCATT
>CAUYSK010045467.1:17500-26998 GCA_963575035.1 Avahi laniger | reverse complement strand
CTGCCTCAGCCTCCCGAGTAGCTGGGACTACAGGCATGCACCACCATGCCCGGCTAATTTTTTCTATACATTTTTAGCTGTCCAATTAATTTCTTTCTATTTTTGGTAGAGACAGGGTCTCGCTCTTGCTCAGGCTGGTCTGGAACTCCTGAGCTCAAACAATCCGCCCGCCTCGGCCTCCCAGAGTGCTAGGATTACAGGCGTGAGCCACCCACCTGGCCCTCTTCCTGTGGTTTTGCTGAACCGCATTCAAGCTTTCCTCTCAAATGGCTACATCAAAATTTTCTTCTAAGAAATACTCTTAATAATATAATTGGAATTAACTGTACCATACTAATATTTGTTAATTTTTAATACCAAAAGAGTTGTTAGAGTTCTAATTGTGTCTTTCCCAAAAAGATATGTTGAAGTCCTAATCCCAGTATTTCAGAATGGAACGTTATTTGGAAATAGGATTGTTGCTGATGTAGTTAGTTAAGAGAAGTAAGGTCGCGTTCCAGCAGAATGGGCCCCTAATCCAGTAGGACTGGTGTTCTTATCAGAAGATGGCCGTGTGAGACAAGATTGGAGTGATGCGTCTACAAGCCAAGGAATGCCAAAGATTGCTGACGAAACCAGCAGAAGCTAGGAAGAGGCAAAGAAGGATTTCCCTACGGGCTTAGGAGGGAGCCTGGCCCTGCCAACACCTTGATTTCAGATTTCTAGCTTTCAGAACTATGAGGCAATACATTTCTGTTGTGTTAAGCCACCCAGTTTGTAGTGCCTTGTTATGGCAGCCCTGGGAAACTAATACAATTGTCTGTCTTCTGGAATCGGAATGTAATAGAATAGTTAGAGGCACTTTATATTCTTATTTTGTTTGTATTTGTATTTTTATTTCTTTTTCAAATATAGTGAGAAAACAAAAGATGATCAGAATTTACTATTTAAGATTCGAGGCTGGCAAAACGAGTTACAGCAAGTTAAAAGCCCAACAAAGATGAAGGTAAACATATTGTTTTATTTAATCTGAGAAGATAAAGGAAACGTTTGCTGCAGAGTGTGGCTTGTTGCCAGAGCAGTTGTTGGGAAAACAGTGATAAGTACATTAAAAATGACATTTACAGAATCAACTATCAAATTATTTGTGGAATACATTTAAAATTAAATTTTAATTCCCAGCCCCAGTATCAAAGAACATTATTAATATTGCTTATATTATTAATTATGCAGAGTAGGTGGAGGATGGCAGACACAGATAAATCAACACTTTAGAAAGAAACTGCGCACTCTGAATAGTCACTCTGAGAGGTATCTTTGAAGTACTGCTTCCTGTAGAGGGAGAATTTTGGAGATTCACAGAGATTTTGAAAGCCATGCACTTTACTAAAATCGTTTTCAAGATTAAAACATTTCTTTACATCCTGTGACACCATGAAACAAAACATAGTCTCTGTTGACTCATGTGGAGAACTCCAAAAATGCCGGAGTCAAGTTCCTTTGTGTATAAGTGACCTCTCTGTTTAACACTGAAAACAGAAAGTCCTAGAAAGAGAAGTGGTGTGCAGGTTAAGGAAGACCCAATGGAGGTGCGACTTGCTAGTTAGCACTCATTTATCCAGGCGTGAAAGGAACATAGACAAGACAGTAACAGGTTTTGCTGCCTAAAAATACTCATTGATTAAAAGAATGCTGCAAAGATATGGTCAGGAGAATAAATGATACATTAATATAATACACTCTTCTTCACAAATTCTAAGGGAGTTATGATTTCCTCTTCCCCCTAGACAATATTGATCTAGCACCTACCATGTGCTGGGGATGCAGTATCGAAATATACAATCAGTGTCTCTACTATGACACAGCTTACATTATAGCAGAGGACACAAAAATAAGTATATATTGTTCTATGATGTGTTCTATCAAGTTGCTTGAATACTTAACCTTTACAATGGAAATGGTGAATTTTATCATATGAAGAAGTGAATTTGGTCATTTCATTGAATTTGTAAATTTAGGGCCATATTTTCAAGTCTGTCTCTTCTGAGATCATTATGTCAATTATGGGGTGGTATAGAAGGGCTGTCCGGAAAGTAGCCAGCCATTGTTAATAGTGTTTTTCTTTTCTTTTTTTTTTTCTTATTTTTGAGACAGAGTCTCTGGTGCCCGGGCTAGAGTGCCGTGGCAGCAGCCTAGCTCACAGCAACCTCAAACTCCTGGGCTCAAGCCATCCTCCTGCCTCAGCCTCCCGAGTAGCTGGGACTACAGGCTCACACCACCATGCCCAGCTAATTTTTTCTACGTATTTTTAGTTGTCCAACTAATTTATTTGTATTTTTAGTAGAGACGGGGTCTCGCTTTTCCTCAGGCTGGTCTTGAACTCCTGAGCTCAAACGATCTGTCCACCTTGGCCTCCCAGAGTGCTAGGATTACAGGCGTGAGCCACTGTGCCAGGCCAATAGTGTTTTTCATATTACATGGCTAGATACTTTCCAGACAGCCCTCCTATACTGCTGATGCAGTTTAGTTGTCAGTTTAACTTAAAAGAAATAACCGTTAGTGTTCTTTAGAATTCTTTTTTGTCACACTGAAGTTCTTTTTTTCTTTTTCTTTCTTTTTTTTTGTTTTTAGAGATGGGGTCTCACTGTGTTGCCCAGGCTCGTCTTGAACTCCTGGCCTCAAAGGATCCTCCTGTCTCAGCCTCCCAAAGTGCTGGGATTATAGGAACGAGCCGCCATGCCTGGCTGAAATTCTTTTTACCTACAGCAAACGTAAACACCTGATTTTTGTTTTGGGCCTCTCTGTTCACATCTCTCTGTACTATTCTGCTAATGTTGAGCAGATAAATTTTGGAATCCAGAGAAGTCCTCAATGAATACAAATATAACAATCCATTTTTCTGTAACAGAACAAATGAGTTTGGGCTCTTCCTTTAACTCTTTCAGTTCTATGAAAGGCCCACTGGAAGAAAACACCTTGGATTTGGGTCATTTTATACACGAGTCTCCTCCCAGCATTCTGGGAGACCGAGGTGGGAGGATTGCTTGAGGCCAGGAGTTTGAGACCAGCCTGAACAACATAGCGAGACCCTGTCTCTACAAAAGTTTTTGTAGAGTGAGGTGGTACATGCTTGTAGCACTAGCTACTTGGGAGGCTGAGGCAGGAGGATCCCCTGAGCCCAGGAATTCAAGGTTGCAGTGAGCTATGATAGCACCACTGCACTCCAGCCTGAGGGACAGAGGGAGACTCTGTCTCTTTAAAAAAAAAAAGTAATTGTACAAATTTTTGGATTTCTTTAAGTGTCCACCCCAGGCTACTGCGGTAGAATCATCTGGCATATTTGTTCCAAGGCTGGCTCCAGATATAATGAATCACAATCTCTGAGGAAGATCTGAGAATCTGCATCTTTAATAAATAAATACCTATTTGAGCATTTCTTATGCCATGAAAATGCAAAAAGCACAAATTTAAAGCCTGCGAGTTCTCTGGTAAGATATATTTGGTGACTTCACAATACATTTAATTGCTAATGGTGGAAGTGGTGGATGTCCCAATCCTTATCTTCCCATAAAATGTTCTGTGATTTCTACTTTGGTTTCTTACCTAAATCTCGCAGCAGTCTTTGGGTTCGTGTAAATCTCCTTAGCATCCACTGACAATCTGGTCCTATTCTTGGTGTTTTTTACTGATGCTCAGTAAATACTACTGGTACACGTATAATAATATAACCAGATCAATGTTATTTCCACAATCTGGACACACAGTGGACTATAGAGTCCTTTCCTCCACAATATAGTGAATATAGAGTCAGCTAGATGAAGTAAATTTCCAACCAAAACCTGCATTTATTTACTTGGAAATATTACCCTCCCTCCCCCCAAAAAATCCTGAATTACGGTTACTTCCATGGAAACATAAGAGCATCTCACAGAGAAAGGAAAATAAATTCATGGCATCACTGGAATGAATACCGTCCTTCACTGAGTGTTCGGGGAGAACAATAGCCTTTTGGGGGTCTTTTTCAGCCCAGATGAGGTTGTAGTCTCTCCAGCCCGGGCACCACTGAGCTACGATTGCATGTATAATTGTGTGGTATCTTAAAGGCATTTTCTGTGTAGTTTTTATCAGAGAACAGCAGAAGTTTACTAGAATCAAAAATACTTTTCTTCACATTGTTAAGGGGACTTTCATGCTTTTCATCCATTCTTTAGAAAATGAAAGTCTGATGCCATGTAATCACAATTTCCTGGGACTCTGAAACACCGTTAAAGAGGCACATTGATACCCTCTGAATGGAAACACTGTAGCACGTTTTGGATTGGCTCTGTTCTGGGGGTTCTTGACACTCATATGCTCAAATCTGAGTTTTCAAAGGTTTCTTTTGTGTCCAAAACACTCAGACGGTCTGATTTCAACCATGCGTGTGCTTCTGGGTGAATGCAGATGGTAAGTTTTTTTTTTTTTTAATTTTTTTTATTTCTGTAGTGGGGGAAAGGGAAATTTAATTAAAGCCTTTATTAATTATATCGGTAGTTCAGGTTTGACAATTATTAGAATTTCATTTTTGTATTGTGTAAAATGGGATGCTTTAAAGTTGTATTGTCAAATACAGTGTGTTCCCTTTTTTGTTCTAGAGTTACATTTACTAAAATCCAACCAAAAACAGCATAAAATGAACTTTATGAGAAGCAGGAACAAGCAGGAAGCTTTCTGGCAGTGTTAATATTTAATTTAAAGACAAAGCAGCACACCTGTGCTACTAGATATAATAGGCTGTATTTTAAAACCGTGTTATTTTTAGGCCACTGACATGGCTTCCTCCTCCTCATGTCTTTGAAAATATCTCTGACGTGTGTACTTCTATGCAGAGTCTTGAAACAATTTCCAAGAGCTCCGTTACTCCCAGGAAAATGGTTGTATAGAAAGAAAATTGGTTTGCGGCGTACTCCCCGATATGTTCAACAGCCAGCATCGTTATTACTGCATGCTGTGTGCTGAGAACTGTGCCAGGGAAGCCCAGGGTCGGGCGATCAAGCAGTGTGGCATTGAGGAGTGGCAACAGTCCATGTTTCTGTGTCATCGGAGATCGGTTTTTGATTCTCCAAATAGGAAGTGGCTAGTCCTATCAAAAGGGAAATCAAGCCCTTGCAAAGATCATGAATTAACCTGCGGCAGTCGGGGGGGAAAGTCACAGAGCCGCAGTCCCAGCAAGCCAGGCTCTGCGGGAAAGCACGTCCACGAGGGCCTGAGACTAGAAGCAAGTATCTCAGCTGCAAGGGAGAGAAACAGCATGGGTCCCCCGGAAAAGGAGAGTTCAGGACCGGGCACGGTTCCCGGCCACCCTCGGGAGGGTGAGCCCACAGATTATTAGAGTTCGTTGCATAGGTCTCACCTGGAGTATGAATTCAGTGGTTTCCAAGAAACCTTTTCCGTCACTGTCTTAGTCTGTGTTGTGTTGCTGTAACAGGATACGGGAGGCTGGGTAATTTATAAAGAAAAGGGGTGTAGCTGGCATGTGCTTCCTGTGGCTGGAATGCTCAGGATGGGGCAGCTGCGTCTTCAGAGGGCCTCAGGCTGCTGCGACTCAAGGTGGCAGGTGGAAGGGAGCCAGCGTGTGTGCACAGAGATCACATGGCCAGAGAGCAAGAGGAAAGAGAAACTGAGGAAGACAGACTCTCCAACAACCCACTCTTGGGAAAACTAACCCATTGCCAGAGAGAGCATGCACTCACTCACCCTGCTGGCGGGAGCGCGTCAATCTGTGTCTGACCCGAACACCTCCCACTAGGCCCCTCTCCCAACACTGCCACAGGGGGGTGACGTTTCAACGTGGGTTTTGGCGGGGGACAGACCACACTCAGAATGGCCGTGACCTCCATCAGTCCCTTTAAGGTGTTATATATCGAAATATGAACTTGGTTCATGGGACATGACAAGAAAATTTGCCTCGAAAGGATGGAACCAGATACGTAGCCTCCCTTACTGCCTTGGGTAAGGCCAGTTTTGGTCTGGACATGCTACATGCGATTCTAGAATGCACAAAGAATCGTATACATCATCCTGAATGAAACAGTTTTATCTAACCAAATATTGGTTGTGTGGGATCCACCAGGGTTTTGTGAAAAAGAAATGAATGAGAAAGAAACTGAGAGCTGAGATTTTCGAAAAAAAGATTTTGAATAATCCAAGGTCCACGTGTTCCATGACGTATGGTGTAGTAATGCTTCGCAAATGGTTAACCTGTGCAAGGCATAGCCTGTGAGATAACCTACCAATGAGAATTCACGACTCCCCAACCGCTCCAGAAAAATGGAAATTTACCGTGCAAATATGATCAAGGCCCTGTCCTTATTCTCGAGAGTGTTCCAAGAAAATTGGAGGAATCTTAGATTTCTGTTTTTATGGGATTTGACATATTATGGATTCAATTCCTATTGTTCACGAGAATATAACTCACATTAACTGAAGAAAAATAATTCAGATTATTCCCTGCAGTGGCAACAAATAGACTGTTTTCGTGTGAGAAGTTTTGTCCACCAGGGGGCAGTACACTCATTAAAACCAAGGACAAAAATAAGAATAAAATCTGTGATTTTTTAAAAATTGCATTTTAAATCAGTTTCAACAAAACTTTTACTCGAGATATATCCACATAGCAGAGCTTGTCCCTGTCCCTGCCCTCTGGTAGACGGACGACTGAGAGAGAGAGACTAAAGAGAAATGCAGTACTAATCTGCAGTCCATTCTCAGGGCCGGCCAGACAAACGAGGGCCCAGGGTGCTCTGTGAAGTGAACTGGACCAGGGCTGAATTCCCTGTGCAGAGCAGGACTTAAACGCAAAAGAACTAGTGACAATTAGTAGGAATATTAAGGCTTCGGGTGCACAGGACGTAGATGTTCATCAAAAGGTATCTTATGTCTTCTGACTCCTCTGAAACGTGGTGAAAGCCACGGTAGCTGTCAGAGCAGAACCATGAGCTTCTCAGTTAAGAAGTGCATCCCTGAGTTCAGGATTCCTGGTCCACATTTTGGCAAGTCTTAAGGACTTCACGTCTAAATAAATAGGCTGGACGCAGTGGCTCACGCCTGTGATCCTAGCACTCTGGGAGGCCGAGGCGGGAGGATCGTTTGAGCTCAGGAGTTCAAGACCAGTCTGAGCAAGAGGGAGACCCCACCTCTACTAAAAAAATAGAAAGAAATTAGCTGGACAACTAAAAATATGTAGAAAAAATTAGCCGGGCATGGTGGCGCATGCCTGTAGTCCCAGCTACTTGGGAGGCTGAGGCAGGAGGATGGCTTGAGCCCAGGAGTGTGAGGTTGCTGTGAGCTAGGCTGCTGCCACGGCACTCTAGCCCGGGCAACAGAGCGAGACTCTGTATCAAAAAAAAAAAAAAATTAAAAAAATTAAAAAAAAATAATAAAGAACTTCAAGTCTAAATAAATAAATGACCATTTCTTATGCCCAGAGCTGATATACAGCTTTAGAATAGGTGCATCTCTGATCAACACCTAAGTGCACATATAAGAATAACATTTATTGGGTGTCAGGCAGGTGGGAGGGGGGAGGAGCGGACGGGTATATACAAACATAATGAGTGCGATGCTCACCATCTGTGGGATGGACACGTTTGAAGCTCTACTTGGGGGGGGAGGCAAGGGCAACACATGTAAGCTAAACATCTGTACCCCCATAATATGCTGAAATAAAAAAAAGATAAAAAAAGAAAAGAATAGGTGCATCTCATTGCCAGAATATAGAAACCCTATTTAATGATAGGACAAAACCAAACATTTTAAACTCTGGATTTTCTCTGGATTTTGGTGAAGCTGATTTGGTAGATTATGCTTTTCGCAGCAAGGAACTAAGGGTGGTTGAGTTCAAACATCCCATAATTTGCAATTAACCAGGAACCAGTGGAGTGTGGTAGAAAGATCAATGTCCTCAGTATTAAAAGGGCCAAATGTAAATCTTAGTGTGCCTCTACTTTTCAGTTATGTAGCCTCGGGCAAAATTTATATATTTACATATGTATGTAAGTGAGCTTTGTGAAACTCTGAGGGGCTAATACTATAAGACATAATGAAGGAAAAAATCAAATCAGATCTATATGTTTTCCTCTATGTGGAGCATGATCATATCATATATTTATAGGAACTTACCAATTACAAAACACTTCTCAATGCACCCTCCTCCCCTCATAAGACATTCCTTAGACGGAGTTTTTCAAGGGTTAAATGAGATGATTCACACAAGCACTTGGAGGATGACTCAGCATCAGAGCGAGCGTGCAATGGAACGGCAGCTCTTATTATTATTATTTGATCCTCGCATCAATCCTGTGTGCTAGAAATTGTCATCTCCACATTGCCAGATTCTTAAAAACTGAGGCCCAAGAGACGTTGTTCATCCAAGGTCACGTAGCTGGAAGGTCAGAGCCTGGACTTGAGCTCGTGCATGTTTTCTCCTCTTCCAGTGCATGTTGCAAGACACTATTGACAATGGACATGAATAGTATCAGAAGGAGGAGTTTGGGTTTTATTTTTTTTCCTTAGAGGATATAGCAAAGTAAGAGCCCAAGTCGGATGCCCCACCCTTGGCTTTCCCACCCTCTGGTCCTGGCCTTGTGGTTTCACCGACCCCATGTTCTCCAACGCAGCAGTAGACATCAAAGGTTCTGAGCCTTCACCGAACATAAGAACGCCCCGGGAGTTTTAACAAGTGCTGACGCTCGGACCTCAAAGCAGTCCAATGCAATCGGAATGTCCCGCAAGAGATTTCTTCCTCTCCCGCCCCCTCCACAGTGAGTATGTGTGAACCGGAACCCAAAGCCGGATTCCCCAACTCCAAACGTTGTGCTCTTTCTGCTTCCACCTGTGAACACTGTCAGCCCTAAAAAGGGGAGCCACAGTTATAACTGGGCACAGATTCCAGAGAAGCAGGAGTTTAAAGTAAAACATGGAAGCTGCTCAAAGAAATGGATTGGCGGGGAATGGAAGGCGTGTAGGAGACCAGGCGCTGGAGGAGGAATCGGACTAGAGAGAATGAACAAAAATGCAGGTACTGACTCACTTTTCCAGACAGGGGGGAAATGGGCCAGCGTGAGTCACAGCCCTGGACGGAACACAAAGGAAGAACTGGCACACTGGTTGGCTGCCCTGTGTCTCCGCGGGAGCCGAAGAACAGAATTAATTGGCATGGCAGGCAGCTCTCCAACAGAACCTCCTTGATACCGATTACTGTTGAACAGACGTGTGTGCCTCTGAGGCTGAGAATGGCTTGGTAAACGTTTTGTACTTAACAAAGGTATGGTAAAGACCCTAGAATAAATCTAAATTTGAATGTCTGGTAGAATCTGTTAACCAAAACATTTTACTAGTCAAGCTGAAGGATATTCCCTTAGCCCAAAATCACCTGTGAGAAAATGCATGTCACTAATGCCAAGTAATCTTGAGAACGGAGATTCTCAGATTATCAGATTCCCTAGAAAACCATAGCAGATGGAGGTCCCTTTCATTATC
>CAUYSK010045467.1:0-12500 GCA_963575035.1 Avahi laniger | reverse complement strand
CCGGTTCCAGCTCAGCCCCTAAGCCGCCGTCCCAGGGAAAGGAAACAAATTGTGGGATGTGGATTTAGGTATAACAATGGGTGTGCGCTGACGTCGTTATCCCCAAAATATCTGCTTGGAGTTCACCATCCTCAAACTGAGGCTCAATTGGACCCTCAATTCTAGAAAGCTCCTCGAGACAGAAAGAGGTTTCGCCAAGCACGGTGGCTCGTTAAAATAGTTTGCACTGGAATAACCGGGGTGCCAGAGGGCACATCTTCGCTTGGGACTTTGGGGACCCCTCGTTGCCCCAAGTCGGCGTGTGGGGGAGGACGTACCCCTGCCTTTTGTTTGCGAGCGAGGGATGCGCATTGTGGCAGCAGCCGAGCAAAGGGGGGAAATTAATTGCAGCCAATTAATAATTAATCCCCTTTAAACAGCTTTATTATCTCTCCTGAACGACAGGGATTTGTCTGATAACCCCCCGAAGACTAAATGTCAAGTTTAACCAAATAGTTATTGCTTTATCAACCCGAGTCTGCAAATAAATTAATCAAAAGCAAATCTGTCCTTTGTGCGCTCATTTGCTGGTAATGGATGGATATGAAGATTTGCCGATATTATTGTCTGTCATTCAATCTAACAAAGTGAACATTTATTGCATATATATTAAAAATTATCCCGGAATCGAGTGGCGCCGGGTTGCATTTATTGGAGTCTTCCCAGGGGTGAGGTCCCCTCGGACGGGGGCGCGCGGGGAAGAGAGAAAGTGCAGGAGCGCGCGTCCCAAATCTCTTTAAGCCTCGGCGACTGTCGCTGCCCCCTCCCCTCCCCCAGCCTGTGCCCGGAGCCGCCTGTCGCGAGCCCGGGGCCAGGGGGCGCGGGGGCCCCGCCGCTGTCAAAGCAGAGTCCTGGAGCCCGAGCGCTCGGAAGGGGACCGGCCCCAGCCGAATTCGGGAGGGTGTGACTGAAGAGAGAGGAACGGGCGGGGGACAGCTCCTCTTTGTCTTGCCTCCGGTTACATCATTTTCTAATTAGGCATAAAATCGTCCGCATACACTGGTGTTGCGGCCTTCATAAACATCGCCTTTATGGTCCATAAGGACGCCGTTGTGGTGGGGCCGGCCCAAAATAGAAGGGGCTGGGGAGGGAGAGGCCTGGAGTCCGGGAGGCCCGGCTTTGTCCTCCCCTGGGAGAAGATGGATGGCCAGTGTCACGCAGATGATGGCTCGGGACTATTAAGTTGTCAGAAGGGCAAGAATCTTTACCAGCCCCCCAGCGCTGGTAGAAGATTCTAGAGGCAGGAGCCAGAGGGTCTTGGGTGGGAGGCGAAGGCCGGGCGGCTGGAGGAGGATGAAGGGTAGAGGCTGGCAGAGGCAGCGTGGCGGCGACTGGGGGGCCCGGACCCCGCCCTGGGCTGCTGTCTGGGCTCGGGACGCACCTGGTCGCGAGCTGACCTCGCAGCCCGGCCCCGTCGCCGAGGCTGGGGACAAGCCAGGCCGCAGAAACCAGAGCGGCAGCGGACGCGAACACCCAGCAGCCGAGGGCTGTGCCAGGGGGGAGACAATTGTTCCCATTATTCTGAGCCGAGGTCCAAGCCCGGCCACCAGCCCGGTCGGAGGGCGCGTCGCTAACTGGATAGAGACGGATGGAGGCGCCCTGAGCCCCCGGCGTCGTGTCAGACCCGGGGCAATTACTGTCCCGCCAGGGTGGACACGCTGGCCGCCACCCTGACCCCGGCGCGCAGGCCCACTGGCTGCCAGAGCCGCGGGGGCGACTCTCTCTCGCCTTTGCAATAACCCGACTGGACATAAATAATTGCCCTGCGCTCGTCTGCATCTGCTTGACCTCCTGAACCCGCGGAAAATCTTGGTTGCATTTGGCTAAATTATATTTTTTATAGGGGGGAAAAAGCTTTTAAAACTGCAAATTCCAGTCCCCTACCTCGTCCGCCTCTAGTGTGCGTTCTGGTGTATCTTGGAACTCACGTTGCTGGGAGACAAACCAATTCGCTTCTACGGAGGCGGGTGGCTCCCCGCTTACCCCGGGCGCGAGGCTGCGCGGTTCAGGTGTCCTGAGTTTTCCAAGGTGCTCCAGGCTGTGTCAGGTCTCCAAAATCCTCTTTCCGGGTCTGTCCTCAGCTAGGGCAGGGGGATGGGGGTGGAGAAAGGGGGCGCAGAGAGGGAGGAGAGCAGCTCCCCCACGCGCTGACCCTCTGCTTGGTCCCGGGCTGTTTGAGGGTGCAGCGGGGGCGGTGGTGAGGGGCAGGCTCCGGGGCAGGAGCAGCCTGGCGCCTCGCCTGCGCTCTTTCTGACTTGACCTGGCAAGGGGGGAAGTCACGGAAGAACCACTCTGGCGCCAAGGGCCGTCCTTGCCAGGCGCCAAGGCAGGAGGGAGCTGCTGGTTGCAAGAGGAGGGGAGTGATTTCGAGAATTCCGGGGAATATCCTGGCCAGGTCACTCCAGCTAGCGGGAATGCCAGAGCCAGCTTTGCCCTTGGAGGCTTCCTCTGGGTAGGTGATGGGGAGGCTGGTGCCACTGTGCCTTCCTGCCGGTCATCTCCGGCCTACTTAGGCCCAGCTGGCCACAGGTCAGAGCATCAGGGCGGAGTGTGAGAACTTCAGAGATGGAGGGGCTCTCAGAGCAAGTGTGAGGCATAGAAAGTTTCATCCACCCCAAGCTGGGTCTGGCCTCCTGGCTGTTTCTGATTTCTGCTCCGGCAAAAGAACACGGGGGAGCTAAGGCTGGGCCTGGCCGGAGTAGGTGCTATTGAGCAGGTTCCGTGGCCTGGGCTCTCCTTAGAAGCGGTGGAAAGTGCCAGTGGCAGGAACAGGACCTCACTTAGCAGCTGTTTCGAAACAAAACAAAACACAACAAACAGTAATCTCAGGATTCCGAAGCTCTGGGGCCAGTTTCTCTTATAACATGTTTTCTTCCCATTGGAAAAAGGATCTTTTAAATGTCCAAATGTCTTGAGTATGGTTTTCGCCCTGTCAGTCACTGTCTGTGTCATTGGAGGTAGGTCCACGCTGGTGTCTCTGATTAGTCTTCCTAGTCTCATTCATTCATTTTCTAGCCATTAGTCATTCTTTAATCAATTCCACAAATGTTTGTGAGGAGATAATCCCACATGAGATTAAAAAAAGAAACAAACTGCACTCAAGGAAGTTGCAGTTGCCTTGGAAGAAAAACTAGGTGCGGTGGATACGTAAGGGTTTCTGATGTAACTTGTTTGAGGGACCACAGGGTTCAGGTTCAGCCTAGATGGGCCAGTTCCTGACCTGGGGACCTGGGTCAGGCACTGCAGAAATCTGAGCCTCAGTGTTCTCATCTGTGAAATGGGGGTGTTGGACACGTGCTGTAGAAGTCCCCCTGAGTTCTCTAAGTGCTCCGAAACATGCAGTACAGACTTGAGGAAGATACCAGGGTCTGACCATGCTTCTGAACTTCAAATTCCAGATAGTGGAGAACAAACTATGGGATGCACACACTAGGTTAGGAATCTGATTGTCTCGGACTATGTAAAGTTAGTTGGCTTACTTGATTTTTCCAAATCTATTTCCTTTCATACAGTGGGAATCATAATGTCTGTCCTATTCGCTCTACAAAGTAGCTGTAAGGATCAACTCTGATAATGGACATACATGTTTTGAAAACTAACAAGCACCATGGAAATTAAAAATATAGACAAAAAGTGACTTCTAGAAGACACCCCAATGGCGATTGTCTGGAAGATGGGCTTCCTCTTTTGTCTGGCACGCAGCGTGTGGAGGATGCTGACTCTTGGGCAGCAGCTGTGCACAGCTGGATATACCACTTGCCGGGCTGCCGGCCGGGATAGGACTTCTTCTCCTTGAGTTTTATCTTCTCCCTGTGGACACTAAGAGATCTTTTTCATGTATAAGTGAAGTCCCAGAGAGGTCTAGCGCATACAGCAGAAATACAAGCTTCTTCAGTAAGCTTCTCTGAATTTTAAGGATTCTGCTGCTTGGAAGTTTCCTTGACGATCAGATTTATTATTGATGGGGAAAAAAAGTGAGGAAAGTGCAAAAGTCTTTGGAAGCTTCTTGGTTGATCCTTCCTTCTGAAAAAATACACGTTTTTATTCTTAGCAGGAAAAATAAAGCAAAACCCAAACTGTTCTTTTCATAGTATGCTCCTGGCTAAGAACTGTGTTAGCTTACTTGGGGTAGGAAGGTGGGTTAGGGAGAGGGAGTGAATCTTAAAAGAAACTTTACCCCCTTGCTGAATGGGGTGGAGGAGAACCACAAAGGGGTTTGAGAGAAAGGACTTTGGCTCCTTAGAGAAAGTGGGTGCCTTTTAGAAGGAAATCTTGGAAGGAGGAAAATGGGGTGGGTATGAAACCCCCAAGAAGGAACAGGCCCACCTTCTACTTACTGATGACCTGAATGTTGGTAAACAGCTAGCAACTGCTCATCCCTGTGGCCTGTGGAAATCTTCCAGCGGGTTCCCAATTAAGGAAGCTGCCTTTCCTTTCATTCTCTTAACTTTTGTGTTAAATGTTAACAACCTGATGCTATCTATCATGGTGCCTTTATCACAGAACGTTGACTGAACTGGTTCTTTTATCTCCATTATGGGGCTGCCTCGCTTGCAGATTTATGCACTTTTGATATTAAATTCTTTCCATCATTAAGCCTACCGCTCTTGTTGACTTTCGTTGACCCTCTGCCCTGGTCCCCAATACTTTTCCGTATTTAACACTGAGACATTTTTCTCAGTGCCCCTCTTGGCTTTGTTGCCTTCCGTTTGACGGCTGTCCCTAATGGCCTGTGCTGTTTGCTCTGTTCTTGAACTTGGTGGGGTCACACATTCTTAAACAGTGATGTCCACCCTTGCTGTCCAGCTAAGTTGCCCTGTGTCATAAGCTCTGCCCTTTTCACTGCCCCTGACTACCAACTGCTCCTAATCGCTTAAACAAACACCTTCCCTAGGGTGCCCCGGACCCCCTGAGCCTTTGGGTTTTTGTTTAGCTGCTAATGTTCTGCCGGGCCCACCAGCGGCTTGGCCTCGCTGACCCGATGCATGGCAGCTCTTCTCCTTAGAGCGCCTGCCTTGTCCAGAGGCCCCTGGGCCAAAGGCCACGGTCTGGGCAGGACTGGCCAGCTGCTTGAGGTGGCCACAAAAGACAACTTCAGCTTGGAGCAGGGAAATGAATGTATTCATTTATCTTTCTTTCCCCCCAAACCTATCCACCAACTCCATCTACTGCCTGGCTTGAAGCAAGACAAAGGGAAAATATTGGGAAGGGGGGCAGCAGAGGCCCCTCTCACACCAGAAATCTTAGCTCCCTTCTTGGGGGCCGTCTGTTCAGTTTCACAACACTTACAAGACCATTTTCCAGAATTGAAGTTGCCTGGTGTTTTGATTCTTCCTTTGCCTGTGCATTTGTGCCCCGAAGGTCCCTTCCAAATGGATACTAATTGTGGGGGCTGCACGCTGCTGGCTGCTCCAGTGCCCCAGGGCCCCGAGGACCTGCTTCTCAAAGCCTTAATTGACAAGGACCTGTCTGTATTTAGGAGCAGCTGGTCCAGAGCGTTGGCACATCAGTGCAATCTTAACGCAGCATCCTAGCCCGGAGGAGGATGAGGGTAAATGTGGTTAAAATGAAGGAAGATTTATAGCCGGCCCCCTTGGGTAATACAACAGAAGACAGCTCCCAAGATTTTCCCCTGCGAGGGGGCTCATTCATCAGCTCCCAGCCCTGGCACCCGGGCAGGAAGCGCGCTCGACCTCTTATTACCGATGGGGGAGGGGAGGAGGCCCAGTCGCAACAATTAGGCAGGTGACGATATTCCATTCTAATGCATCGTCCCCCCAAATGGGCCGGGGTGCGCAGACTGTCACGGCTGTCTCTGGCTTCCGCGGGCCTCGGCGCCGGTGCCTGCGCCCGGGTCTGGCTCTGGGTCACTGGTGGCGCCGCGGCTGGGGAGGGAGAGGGGACCGCGCTCCGGCTGCGCGTCCCGGGAACAGGGAGGCTTTCAGCTTAGACTCCGGGTTGGGGGTTTTAAAGCCCCGAACAGCGGGGGGTCGGGCCGTGCGTGGACCAGTTTCTCCTTCCTGCGCCCCGCCGGGCGCCCCACGCCGCGAGCGCCTTTCTGAAACCTGCTGTCCCCGTGGATGCGGCCATTCAGCCGGCGACAAAGAAGGTTTATTGGTTCGAGAAGAACCCGGTTTTGTTGCAATGTGTGGGAAATACTTTGATGTCCGTCCGGTTCGCACGTGTGCACAGGGATAATGGGTTTGGGGATCTTCATTGAAATTTGAAGTTTTTAAAGCAGAAATTCCCTAACTTTTGCCTGTTTTTCTCAACTTCTTCTTTTTCTTTTTTTTATTCCTGCAGGAACAATGCCAACATTGAAGGCCTCGGTTGGAGTCTGCACAGTTGGAGATCTTTGGTGCCATTTTAGACATCTTTGGATTTCATCAATCAAACTGACTGCAATTTTCCATAAAAACCCTGAATTTGGGTCAGAAAGTGGGCAAAGTAGATAAAGATCATTCGAGCTGTCTTATAAGATGATAAATAGATATCCTTTCAGGCCAACAATGCCAACGTGCAGTTTTGTGAGTCCCTTCCATGGGTTCTGAATGCAGTGAGTCGAACCGATTTATACATGTTTTCCCATGGTTTAGGAGGTGTCTTTACATGCTGGTCAATAGTAGCCTGACCTTTTTCCCCACTGAGTTGCTAAGAGTGTTTGTTATTTTGGGTATTTTTTTCTTCTGTTGTGTGTGTGTGTGTGTTTCCCACAAAACACACAAGAAAAGAAAGTTCTTTTTTCTTTTATTGCTCAAATCAATAGCACGTGAGTCTGATCTGGATAATTCTCTGCAAACACTGGCTGCATAGCTTGTGAATGGGTGCAGAGCTTGCATTCGCTCTGTGGTTGCTCATGAGACACTGTTGACGCCATGTTGGGTACCATGCTGGGATGTAAACTCATTTTCTTAACGCCAACGACACCACCACCCACTGACACAGTGTCTTTCTTATTCTTGAACTTGATGAATGGACTTTTGTATAAGGTGGATAAAAGGGAAACCTTAAAAGAAACAGCAAAAAGAAACCCCAAAAAGATATTAACCCACTACCTCCAGAGACCTTTCAAATGTTAGCTGAAATAATTTCTGAGTCAATACATCAGAAATTTTTACATCTTTCTTCTTCATTATTAAAGAAATCTGTTTATTCAGCAAATGTTACATGACACCTCCCAGTCACTGTCTCAGTTTAATTCCCACATCTTTGAATCACCTTGACCCTTCCCCTCAGAATGTTTTCATTTTGATAATCCCTCCACTCAGTGTTTTTAGTTAGCCAGGTATTTTAGAGGTTCTTGAGGAATTACTGGTTCTTCGTGGAGAAACCATACTTGACACTATTGGCTATTTATGAATTAATGATCTGATGTATCTTCATGAGTCCATAGATCTTGTGGAGCCACACACAATTATGCAGCAAGTACAAAAATGTAAGATTTTTTCCTCCTCTATCCATCACAAAAGCATCAGCTCTTTTCTGTGCTTTGCTTTTCCAAACCCATGAAACATCAGATGTATGTTACAAAGCATCTATAGAAGAGAGCATGGTACAGTGGGAGTTAATTACTGTTATTAACTTACTGGCTTTATTAGTTTTGAATGAAGCACATAGCTGTGGCTACAATTATTTAAATACTCTTTATTAGCTAAAATAATTTACAATTTTTGGACATTCTCTCCCCATGTAAGATTTTAAATGGCAATTGGAGATTCAGAAAAAAAGGTATTTTCTGGATTTCAAGAAGACTGTGACAGATAGCAAATTCATGAAGGGAAAAACACAATTATTTATCATAATTATCTAAAACAAACATATTTAAATATGTTTAATATTCTTCCTATTGCCCTTTCTCTCTTTTACTTCTAATGTTTATTTTAGACATATCTGTGGTATACATGAAATCTATTTAGTAAGTAAGAAGGAGAAGGGGGAAAGTGGAGTAGAAAACTGAAAGTTGTAATTTTGTTAGTTACATCCAATCAGGACAAAGCATATCTGAAATCATTATATAAATGGAATGGTAGAATTGTCTTCATCATTGAAGTCTGTTTTATACAACTTCTTTCAGGAATTCATCCACCACATTGAATAGTCACTATAAAATTTCTATTTTGGAATTTTAACATGTCTGGTACCTAGAATAAAAACCATTGATTACTATCATTTTTGGTTAGAGCAGAGTCTCTACTGATTGATAGAAAAATGTCAAGCAGTTACATGTAGTGCACTATGTTCTGTAAATACAGTGTGAAAGACAAATGGTGAAGCAAAAACTTAATGCTTTGATTTTGAAGTTACATTCTGGAAACATATTTGAGTCTCTGACCAGGGATGCAGTAATTTGGGCTCTATCTGGTGCCGATTCTTCTAAGCATCATTGCAGACCAGAGAGGGGATATCTGGATTGGTTTGACTTCTAGTTTTTAGATGAGAAAACTAAGCTTGCACAGGTAAATGGTGATCATGATATACTCATGGCAGTGCAGCTGTAGCTTTTCCCCCCTCCTCTTCTCCCATCCTTTACTAAATCAGGGACATGTTTATCCAATTTTGCTTTCCACATTCACAAAAAAAAAAAAAAAAAAAAAAGAAAGGAAAGAAAGAAAGAAAAAAAAGAAACTCAAAAGGCATTTGCATCCAGTTCTCCAGGGTCTGCCTCCCACTCACAGCACACCTTTAATAAGCTAATGCTGCGCAGGCCAAAGGAAGTACAAGGTCAGTCAATCGATGCCAACAGCCCACTTGGGGAGTCGGGCTACAGGAGTTCTCCTTGCATGGAAGATTTTTATTCTTGAGAATTGTCTGGATGGTTTGCTCAATACTACCATTTCTGTTTCTCTACTTACAATAAAATGAAGGAAATGAGGATGCTCCAAACAGGCAAAAAATTAAAAATAAAAAAAAAACCCAGGTGAGTGAAAAAGAAGATATTTGGAGCCCCATTGTCCAGTCTGCCCGTAGATAAATCCTGAACTTATTGTATAATCCATTCTACCCTCCACTTCTCTAGGTAACCACCGTGCACATCCTAAGCAATAATGGAATTTGCTTCATATCCTAATACTCTAATATTTTAAATCCATCCATTCACATAAATCCATAATTTTACAATTATCAATTATACTTTTCAAAGCTTATGTTAACGTGCACAATAAGCAGTGTTAACATTCTTCTTGTTTTCCATAATGACATTCATTAACTTGCTATCATTACCTCCTCTAGGAGAGTGATTATTTTGGTAGTTATTGTCAAATCTTACAATTTCTGAAAATGATGTGGTTTCCTAAGAATTTTGAGGGGTTTAAAAGGTAATACAAAGTAAATAATTTAAACCAAATCTATATCCCCTTCTTATATGGCTGAGTAATTTAAACAAAAGCCATTTGGGAGGTTTCATGAGTTTTCTAAATGATTTGACCTTCTGATCCCAGTCTATCATGTATATGATTTTTAAAATTGCTTGCTGCAAATCTTTGCAAGTATGCAATACAATCTTACTTTAGAACACCTTCAAGTTTTAATAAGGATTTAATAACCTCTGATTTAGAGGCAGCCAGAGCAAAGTTGTTGAATTTAATAGAGGCTAACATATGGGAAGGGTTTTAAAGAGTCACTGGCATCCAAGCCCCAAAATGACTTCCATCAGCAGGTATCCCGATGCTTATTTAATGAAGAAATGTATGAGCAGCTGCTGTTTCCCAACTTCAGATGTAGTTATCTGTCATTACTCTGCAACAAATGAGGAAGAAGAACAGATTTTAGCTGTAATTTAGGATCATTCCATTAGATGTGCAGGGCTACACCAGCATATTCATAAACAAGAACAGTGAGGCTGGTGTAAGGAAGAAAATCAAATATAACAACTCTGGGGATGGGATCTGTGGGTTGTGTTTTCTGACCCACTACTTAGTTTATAGGTCATAAAAATGTTAGATTAAGCCCTAAAGGCCTTGTGTAGATAAATAGAAGCCCAATCTGACGCTGATGCTTGGTTGACCTTGTGGAATTGTTGAGGATGGACACGTGAGGTTAATTTCTGTTACCCGGTGCATGGCAGGCATTGCCAACACCATAACATCCCTGTAACCATGCTGAGGAAAAAAGTAATAGCAAATTGGGGCTATGATACGGCCCAGAGAGCTTATGGGGGAACTGCTCCCAGGACAGACATTCTTACAGTAGGGGAATCCAGCTGCAAACGCATTGTTCATTTTATTCCTGCTTAAATCCAGGTCTCCTAGGGATTTGGGGCTTGTATATATATTTTTTTCTTTGGTACATGTCTGCCTTTTGAACAAATATGAATTAGGGGGATATATCCTGATTGTTCTCTCCGATTATCAATATATATGCTGGGTTTCTTTAAAAAAAAAGTTGGTATTTGGCAACCTTAATAGTAGACTCCCTACTCTTAAGAGAACAACTATGAGAAACTTTTTATAACTTTGGCCTTGGGGATAGAATTAACTGCCCTCTTACAACTTTTATCTGATGTTCCCTGTGAACAGTTCCCAGGTTTGGTGGAGTGAATCATTTAAGGATGGTAGCTCTGTGTCTGCTATAATAAGGCCTACTGTAACATACGCATTAAGGTTAAGTTAGAGTTATATTTTTAAATTCTCCATATAAAAATGATGAGTTTATTTGGGAAATTCTTTTAAAAATGCGAGTTTTTTCCTTTTCTTTTTCGTTTTATTAATTTTTAAGTGTTTGCAGGTGACTAAGGTAAAGTATTTGACTTAGACTCTCACAGGCCCTAAGTATTTCAAGCAAATTTCTACTGTGAGGCTGGAAAGAAGAAGGAAAATAAAGTAATTTGCCCTTCTACCCAACAGCAGTCAGCTGTAAGGACTTAGGGCAGGTGAGGGCCATGAGTTTTGATTAATCTGTAATTGATCCGTATTGCTCCTTACGGATCCAGCAAATGGGCGTCCTGGTGAACTGATTGCTGCGGTTGAACACAGCAAATACCGGGGAGGTAGCTATTAGCTCAGTTAAACAAGCAAGGGCTCCGAACCCAGCTGTTTTACGTCTGGGCCTCCCGCTTCCCAGCTGTGGGTCCTTGGGCCTGTTACTTAACCTCTCTGCTGCTCAGGTTGCTCCTCGGGTTGTTACCAGGATTAAGGGATCAGTACTTGCTAAGGGCTCAGGACCCTTCACTCCATCCCTGCCTTCGCTATGAACCCCTCACTCGCACCGAGTGTCGCTTCGCTTCCGGACCCTCGGGAAAGCAGCCTCCGCCCTGGCCGGGAGACTTTCCAGCCCTGAGTGCTTCCGGGACTCTGCTCACGTCTCAACACCTTGACCTTCGCTAAGGCCGGGCTGGCCGCAGGTCGGCGGGTTGGGGCTGGTGGCCGTGGGGCGGGGGCGCGGCGAGGGACTGCGCACCCGGGGGAGGCAGAGACCGGGCGGGGAGCGGGCGCAGCCGGGGTGCATGCTAATGAGGGGTGCAGGCAGCGCCCGGCGGGGGCCGCGGGGGCGCGCAGCTCGGGGCTCTCAAAGCCTCTTTTCAGCAGCTCTGCGGGCCCCTCACCGGAGGAGTCTGGCGCGACATAAAAGCGCATTATGAAAATTATAATATCAGCCACAGAGCACGTCCACGGAGGCAGCTCTGCACCTTTGAGGCATTGAGCCCCGTTCGGGGGGCCGGGGGCGGAAATATCCATTTGAATTCGGGCCCTGAATGGGGCGGCGGCCGACAGAGCCGCCTTTATCCGCGCGGGCCCGCTCCTGCGGCCGGTTCCCGGCGGCGGCGCCTCGTCTCCCCGCGGGCGGGGCGGACGAGGGAGCAGAGGGGGGGCCCGGGACACGGCCGGGCTGGGACAGGCAGCGTTGTCCTTCGGGCCCCCACGAGAATGACGAATGAGGCTTTCCAGGCCCGAGGAAATTTCTGTTCTGCTGGGGAGCAGCGGGGGCTGCGCGCATCTGCGGGAGGCTGGGAGTGGGTTCGGGGCCGCGCCCCGCCTTCTTGCCCGTGTGCTAAGCGAGAGATGCGGGCGTTAGGGCGTTTTCCCATCGGAGCTCGGATTCCGGCCGCGGAGCTTTGGGGCGGGAGGGGGTGAACGTCCCCAGGCTCGGGAATCCCGGCGCAGCCCGCTGGCCTCGGGGCTGGGACCTCGCGTAGCTCGGGCTCCAAAGCGGGAGCGAGCGCCAGCGGGCGCGTCCGAGACGAAGGCGAGGTCAGGGTGCACCCCGCGCGTGGGCTCCCCCAGCCTGCAGGGCCAAGGTCAGGGTGCACCTCGCGCGTGGGCCTCCCCCCAGCTGCAGGGCCAAGGTCAGGGTGCACCCCGCGCGTGGGTCTCCCCAGCTGCAGGGCCGAGGTCAGAGTGCACCCCGCGCGTGGGTCTCCCCAGCTGCAGGGCCGAGGTCAGAGTGCACCCCGCGCGTGGGTCTCCCCAGCTGCAGGGCCGAGGTCAGAGTGCACCCCGCGCGTGGGGCTCCCCCCAGCTGCAGGG
>CAUYSK010045465.1:0-32987 GCA_963575035.1 Avahi laniger | reverse complement strand
TCCTACTGCCTCAGCCTCCCGAGTAGCTGGGACTACAGGCATGTGCCACCATGCCCGGCTAACTTTTTCTATATATTTTTAGTTGTCCAATTAATTTCTTTCTAATTTTAATAGAGACGGGATCTCGCTCTTGCTCAGGCTGGTTTCGAACTCCTGAGCTCAAACAATCTGCCTGCCTTGGCCTCCCAGAGAGCTAGGATTATAGGCGTGAGCCACCGCACCCGGCCTAAAATATATATATATATTTTTAATCCCTGAGATTCTTTCTTCTCTTTGACAATTGCAAAGATGTGGAAACAACCCAAGTGTCCATCAATCCATGAGTGGATTAACAAAATGAATACTACGGCGTTCTACTCAGCCACAAAAAGCAATGGTGCTCTAGCACTTCTTGTATTATCCTGGACAGGGAGCGCATTCTACTAAGTGAAATATCACAAGAATGGAAAAACAAGCACCACATGTACTCACCATCAAATTGGTATTAACTGATCAACACTTATGTGCACATGTAGTAGTAACATTCATCGGGTGTTGGGCAGGTGGGAGGGGGGAGGAGAGAATGGGTATATTCACACCTAATGGGTGCAATGTGTGCTATTTGGGGGATGGACATGCTTGAAGTTCTGACTTGGGTAGGGCAAAGGCAATATATGTAACCTAAACATTTGTACCCCCATAATATTCTGAAATAAAAAATAAAGTAAAACACAGAATATATATAATGTGTATAATATCCTCAACAATATCCTATAGTATGATAGTTGATATGTTCATTCATGTTCAATTTTAGTTATTAATAGTAATGAATAGCATCCCAGCTTCCCAGGTTAACTCAATTCTGGGAAAGGGCTTGTCTTAAATAGAGAACAGAGGTAATCAACTCAAATAAGAAATTGGCAAAGTGGTTTATGCATCTACAAGTGATTCACATCCAGAGATGATCAACAATAATCATATCTGCAAAGCAGCCTACCAATGAACTCCAACGAGATACTACACCATAGCTCCATGATTAAAAGAGCCTACATGTAAAATACTTAAAAGAATGTCTGGCATGTGGTCAATGCTAAAAAGTATATCTTAGAAGCTGTAATACAAGTCACCTGCAGTTTAGTTCAGGTGTTGATAATACAAGCATGTTCTAGCAACAAGCCACTTAAATCTCTTCATGAGTTCCATAGTTGTTCCATTTCCCTTGGTCTTTCTAGAAGGAGGTTGATGTAAGGCAACCGATCCTTTCTTCCCTAGACTGGCCCAAGTCAAGAACCACCTTCCAAAGGATTGTACCAGACAGGGGCTAATTGTCAGGGGTGAAGAGAATGACAAACAGTTGACTGGAGCATTAGGTTCATTATGATGGGGTAGTAACTTCTCACTGGCAGAGTTACCAGCGAGAATTCTCCTCCTCTGTCACCCCACTGAGCCACCAGTACCGGATTCTTGTGCAGTAATTATAACTTCTGTAATGCCTCCCACCATTCATCAGAGGCACTGTTGAGAGAACAAGTGCATGAGACTGCCTACCTAGAGAATATATGGTATGATGCATTTGTAGAGTAAGCCAAGATTACCTTAAACAGAAGGCCTCTCTTACAGCCTCTGCCTCTCTCCCTTCATCAACTTTCAGCTTTCTGTCATAAGGCTACCCCGACTTCAAGCCATAAACAGATGTCTTTTTCTTTAGAGAGACTGTCTTTCTTTTTGGGGGGTTTGGGGAGCCTGTCTTGATATCAACTCTATCTCGTACTAACTAGACAATCACAGTCTAGTACCTGGGATGCTGGCAGAATGTTGCTGGAGCTGTGCTCCACCACGCCCTCTAGAGGAGGGCCCAGGCAGTCTCCGCATTAAGGGCAGCTGCACTTCTGGACAACTGGTTTGTCATTTTAAGCAACCTATTGATCACAGAGTGAATTGGAATTTCATTTCTCTCATCGAGTTGGCTTTACCTTTGTCTCTCTCTCAGAAATTTATTCAGTTAATTCTTTTTGAAATTTTGCATTGTGTATTTTTAAAGTTACCTCATATCCTTTTTGGGACAAGACAATGTAAAAAATACATACAGGAAAATAAACAATTAGTCATAGGTCATCTTCGGACGCTGTGGGATGCTGAGAGTTATGATGTACTCTTCCTAATTAAAAGAGAAAGATGGTTCTTTCTTCCTCCCGCCTCTGCTCTCTCTCTCACTTTGAGAACTGACACCCAAAAGTATTTAGTTGGAGACTTAGTAAGTAAAAGTAAAGGAATGGTTGTAACAGTCACGATATGATAACAATGGTCATGACGATGATGGAAAAGAACTAGGAAACAAACATTAGAGACCTTCATATTTATTTGCAAACTATACTGCCATTATGTAGAAATCTCAGTCTAATAAGCAACTGTCAGCAGCTTTAAAATCTCTTTTAAAAATATCTCTTTTAAAATATCTCTTGCCTGCAAGAAACAGACCTTTTCCTTCGCCCGTTTGGTCTCCCATGCTGGGTGCTGACACTGACTGGGGCCATGTGATTTAATTCTGGCAGGAATCATCAGAATCCTGATGCAGTATAACTTGACTGGGAATTTCATTTATATTAAAATGACTGATAAAATGCTCTCTTCTGGAGGTCAGAAAATAATGCGACATAAATTCTTTCTCAAGGTTTACTGCAGAGCAAGAATGCATTCATTTGATTCCACCTAACATGTTCAAGGACCACGTTGCCGGAGGGACACGACTCAGGTGTGCATGCTGTGTTAATTCTTGTGTTACTGTGTCTCTACCCCCAGGTAGAAATCTGTGTTGTTTTACCCTGCTTCTCACAGGCATGACTGTGGAGTTCACTGAGGGCTGAATACATGCCAACGGCTGAGAACAAAGGATCAATGATGCCTAGACTCTATCCCCAGGGAACAGGAGGTTATTTAAGTTTTATTGGTTTCTGGCTGAATTTTTTTTAGGCCTTTGCCTGAAGGTCTGAACCAACTTGCATAGGCTATTGAAAGACTGATCCCTTTACTATGGGACCTTATTCATCACATAGAAGTCAGAGTTGAAGCCACTTAAAGAACTATGTAGTTCCTAGGTAAATTAAATCCACCCCCTGCCTCCCACTTTACAACACAGTTCAAAGTTAAGGCCCCTTCACTGTCCATGACCTGACCTCTAACAATCTCCACATCATCCTCTCTTGCTACTCCCTGCATACATATTCTTTTATTTGTTCAACCAACATTTGGGAGCCTCTGTCTTCCAGGCATTGTGCTTGGCATTGGGAATACTGCTTCCCTGCAGTTTAAGTTCATAGAGAAGATCAACTTCAGGCAGAGAATCACATATACCAGTCCAAATACGAGAACACATGAATGAGGAGGATGTCCTGGTTGGAGTCCCAGGAAGGGTTTCCTGAGGAATGTAGTGGGAGAATGGGGCCAGGGGAGGGGAGTCGGGGCTTTCAGGCAGGGGCATAGCCAGTGCAAAGGCCCTGTGTGTGGTCTCACACACCATGGGTTAGTGATAGTCATATCTGGCCCCTGCCCATTCTAGGGCTGGGCCTTTAAAGATCCACAGGAGTGTTTGTTCTGGCTGGGGCTACCTGTCTCAGTGCACATCCAAGACATCAGCAGCAGTAGGAGAACAGTGGTCAAACTGGCACACTGGTGCAGCAGCACTGCTTATTTCTCAGCTTTGTTTTCAAAAGAAACTCCTTCCTAGAACCTGACCTGGCGATTTTGTAATTACAAGAGAACATATCTGACTGTCTCTTGATAGCAAGTATGACATTTTAAAAGAATTTTATTTGCATTCCTCTTAGCCAAATTTTTGAAAGATTCGTGTTGATCGTATGTTTCAGCATGTGAATAAGACAGCTTGCTTTGTGTTTTTTCTGTGTCAAGCTCATACTTCACAACACAGCAAAACCTCTTCAATATTCAATAGTAGGTTCTATATTATGCATACTATGTAGGCATGTAATATGCCAAAGCCAGCAATAGAGAGTTGCTTGTTTTGTTTGCTGGTTATTTATTCCTTCCTCAATGTGACTGTTTATGGTTATTAAATCTTGTAAGTATCCAGAGATACATTATAACGACCCTCATTTCCAGGAAAGAAGAAGGGGCTTAGGAGTAAACTCTGCTTCATACAACATGCCTTGTTTATAATAGGTCAGAAACGGTCATGAGGTTTCATGAGGAGGTTGGAAACCTTCTTGGTCCGTTTCTACTTTAACTCTTTTTTTTTTTTTTTTTTTTTTGAGACAGAGTCTCACTCTACCGCCCTGAGTAGAGTGCCATGGTGTCAGCCTAGCTCACAGCAACCTCAAATTCCTGGGCTCAAGTGATCCTCCTACCTCAGCGTCCCGAGTAGCTGGGACTATAGGCATGTGCCACCATGCCCAACTAATTTTTTCTATGTATTTTTAGCTGTCCATCTAATTTCTTTCTATTTTTTTTAGTAGAGACAGGGTCCCGCTCTTGCTCAGGCTGGTCTCGAACTCCTGAGCTCAAACGATCCGCCTGCCTTGGCCTCCCAGAGTGCTAGGATTACAGGCGTGAGTCACCGCGCCCGGCCTCTACTTTAACTCTTTAAACAAAATTCCTCACTAAAATTAAAAACCACCCTTTATGCTATCACTAGAAATTCAATTAAGTCAGAAGACAGCACCAGCCAGTGCAGAGTTGAAGGGAGGGGATAGAAACACATTCTCAAAGAGCTAATTCTAAATTAGCAGAACCAAATCTCTCAATCCATACGATTGCTCATTTTCCCAGGGACTGACCATCTAACTGCTGGAGAAGAGAGGGGCAGGCCAAGGCTAGAGGTCCCATGGCTAGTTAACTTTTGGAAATACAGAAATATTTTCCAAACTATTTAGATTTTAAAGATAATTTAATATGGACCTACTATGTGCCAAGTGAAAGAGACAGGTGAATGAATGGTTGTGATGTGGGATAAGTGAAGGGAATAAAGGATAAAATGGAAACTTAAAAAAAAAAGAAATAATGATTTGATCATTGTTTCTTCCTTCAAGGAATTAAAAAATACACATAAAGATCTTGATTCATTTTGAGATTGATGTTTGCTTCTCAGGCTCTTTTTTCGATCCAGGCATTCCTTCTCAGGCAGGACCTTGTGGGTCTTAGCTGAATAGGTGCTCTTCATGCATTTTCACATTTGGTACTCAACAGTCTCCATATGAACTACATAACATTACTCCCAGTTTTTAAGATAAGCACACAGTATCAGAGAGGTGAAATGCCTTGCCCCAGGCTACAGAGTTGGTAGGTGGTGGAGACAAGAACTGAATCCAAGTCTGTTTGACACTGAAGACCATACTCAGTCCATTCTGCTGGGCTTATAAAGTGTGGGTAGCCTTGCTGCAGCACGTGGCATCACAACCAGGGCCTGGGCCCGGAAGAGCCCACTCGGGGCCCCCTAGCACACAACCACCGGGAACAGAAGCCCTCTGATAGCCTCTGCCTTTGCCTCACTCCCGTAGCATCTCTCAGCTTCCTGTCGTAAGGCTACCCAGCCCTCAAGCCCTAAGCAGGTGTCTTTTTCTTTAGGGAGCCTTCTTTGGCCAATGCTTTTAGAACTCTGTGTTTCATTTTCCGCCTATCGCACTGTTGCCAAGCGCTACAGCTTTCTGTGGATTATCTCAGTGGGTAAACCATCACCTCATCATGTTTGCTTCATTTTCACGAATTTCTTTTAACTTTGCATTTTGATGGATAGTGCAGAGCAGAATTTTCAAATGGAATTTCTTGAAGGGGAATCAGATGAGGTCTCAAAGGTTAAGAACCACATTACAAGGCAAGATGAGCCTCATTCTGAAAGCAGGGTTCTACCGCCCATGAAGGGCATGTGGGACAGTGTGGAGCAGAGTCTGTCAGCTCTGGTCCGCCATCGACCTCGCCGCTGTAGGAGGGGCGGAAGCAGCATGGAGGAGGATTTCTTTGAATAGAGTTATCAGGATCCTGTGAATTTGGCCCCCATGGGGGAAGGGACGAGAATCCGCTCCTTGCCTCAGCCCAAGTGAAGCGTGATTTCCAGAGAATCACTCAGAGCTCTTGGCCCGCATGTCCTGTGGAGTTTAGGACAAAGGGAACAGGTGCCTGACTCAGGCTGAAGAGGCTATTAGGAGTCCATGGTTTGTTAGCAGCTCTGAACAGAGAATAAAGACAGGGCCACACTGTGGAAGAGGAGCCTTCCCCCAAACAGGAGGCAAAAGTGCATATTTTCCCAGACAAAATAGGGTGCCATGAAAAGACTTTTACTTAGGAAGAACACCGAGAGGGACAAAGAAGCCCCCAGAGGAGCTGACCTCCAAAAGTTCAGAGGCTGCAGGTTGGAAGTTAGCGGAAGACCAGAAAAGAGATGTGGCCTACACCAAGGGTTCGGCAGCCGTAGGACAGGCAGGGATTTCTGAGAAATCTGCCAAAGTGCCCGTGAGGTCGAGATGGCAATTTTTATTCTCCTCCTCCAGGGGGCACCTAAATCAGATTATAGCCAGCCTGTGGGCTTTCCTTACCTACAGCTCCCTTTTCTCCCTGCCCCATGCTCCCAAAGAGACGGGGGCGGGGAGCTAAGCCGGCAGGAGTAGAGGGGACGATGGAGCCAGGCCAGGGAACCGCAGACATCCTGCCTCTTCCCCACGCCCGCCTCACGCAGACCAGCCCTCTGAAGCTGAGGTAGACCCAAGCTGAGGGGAGAGGAGAGGAAAGAAGTTTTGGACTGAATTAACTTTTGGAAGTTTTGACATGACATTTGACAAGACTTTTTAATTATTGACACAAGTCTGATCTTGTGGCTGAAAAGGACCAGACAACATTAATTATATGAAAGTCACCAAAAAAGTCAAGTAATCTGTCTGAAATCTCTGTCAGAGGCCCAGAAGAAATTATTCAGTACAGCTCACTTGAACAGGGAATGATGGGGACAAATACAATTAATTTTTTTGCTAACCCACTCAGTCCAGCTTATTTAATCGACCGTACAAAGGTAAAAGTTATTTGTAAGTCTGAACTGCTGTTTGAGTGATCAGGCTCAATTATCTAAATACTTTGCCTTATTCCTGTGTAAAACTGAACCTGAAAATTTAACTTATTTTCTCAAATAGCAATATTTTCTCTTGGCCTTCCACCCCATCACCACAGCATCCATCAGCATTGCAGAAACTCAGACTTATCTCCCTAGGCTCCTTGGCAAATGCGTAATTGCTCTCCATCAATCCACCTGCAGCACAAACAGCCTTTAAAGACAGCAGTGACATTAACTGGAGAACTGCACTTAGGAGAATACAGGCCATCACCCACATCTAAGCACATTCGAATCAGCCTCATCAATCCTCACGGTCAGGATAAGGTGGACACTGACCTTCAGCCTGGCATGAAGGAGACATGTGGTGTGGAATCCTAATCTCTGCACTAAACTGTTTTCATGTGGGAAGCACATTGTTTGGGACACGTGCTGAGTGAATTGGTAAGAGGAATGTGTATTGCTGGATTGCTGGTCCAGAAAGGATTCCAGAACTCCCTTGGGGAAGATGATAGCAGGACAGGGCTCATCGTGCATCATATGACAAGTCTGTAGACACTCAATAATTGTGAAATAAACTGAAAAATAGGTCATCTGATAGTTTCACCCCCAAGGAACCTCCCCCAAAGGGGAAAAACTGAATAAACAAATACCCAAAGTAAATCAGTTATCAAGAAGGCTAACCTTGACTTATGGGTGACAGGTATCAACAAAAATTAGAAAATTTTTCATAACCTATGTGTGTCCCAGATGAAAGCCAATGAAAAAAGATACAATAAACAGAATTTCCTAGGATTCAAGGGAGAATATTGGAGTTTTTTACAAATTCCGTAGACTCATATCTACAATAAGAATTTTATAATAATAGTGTTGATGGGGGAGGGGTAATGAATGAGAGTCCTTTACTTTGATTTATTTCCTACTGGGAAAATGTTAGTTTCACCCTTGGAGGCTGCATTTCTCAGGAAAGCACTGATCGAGAGAAGGGAGAGATTAATACAGGCATAGCTGTCTTGTGTGACCTTTCCACAGGAGCTATAACAGCTTCACACTGGCAGGGATTTATTCAGTGTCTGAAGACGTTTACTGAGCACCATCTATGTACTGTCAGAGGCAATAGGACTCAAGATCTGAAGTCTGACTGTCTGGGTTCCATCCCGGCTCTTCTACTTTCTGCATGACTATGGGTAAGTCACTTAACTTCTTTGTGCTTCAATGCCTTCATCTGTAAAGTGCAATAATAATAGTTCCTAAGTTATTGTGTTGTTGGGAGGGTTAAATGAGACAATACACTTGTTAATTTAGGACAGTCCAGGCATATTGGAGGCACTCAGTAAATATTAATATTATTGCTTAGTATTATAATACAATCATGGCATTTGGTAAAAAAAATTTAAGTAATTGTTAGGAAAAAAATTGGAAGGCTCGTGTATGATAGCCTAAAAATCTTTTCGCTGTCTTCCATATTTAGGCAGACAATCCTGGTGAGTTTTCTGTCACAGTACTCTCCACTGACACCTATGCCCATCCGAGGTCAGACCATCATCAATCTAAATCACTTTAAATCTATCGCACATCATTTGTCTTCTTGCTCCCTGCTCTTGCAGCTTTCACTTACCGTGCCACAGCTTCTGTTTTACTCACATCTTCCCACAAACTAAACAAGTCAAAGTGGGTAAAAAAGTCCCAATGCATAGTCCATTAATTGAAGCTCACTTCATCTGGTTCCACCTCACCTAGGCAACCTTGCAGCCCTCTCCACAACAGGCAGTGGCAGCCCTCCTCCTGCTTGACTGCTCACATCCTGCACTCATTTTATTTTACTCCTTTGCTTAAGACAATAATTTGAAGATCCATCTTCTTTCTTCCACCTGAGTCAATATTTCCTTCCAGCCCCCTATGCAGACTTCCTTGATTCCACTCCTCTGTCCCCAGCACTCAATGAATTTCTTATTTTTCAGTACCCAGGTACACTTAATAAAGGCAGAAACTATTGATCATCAACTGAGGTGTCCTGCTGGCACTTGAAGACAGGCATGGCACGACAAGCAAAAGGGTCCGAAGTTGCTGTCACAAACAAATCACCAGCGTCTTCTCACTGCCTTGCAGACTCTCTCTGGGATGCCCCTCTTAACTTTAGAACCCAGTATCCTGACCTCCTGCTGATCTTCTGCTCTGCTTCCTCCAAATCTCATCCAATGACATGTGTTCCAGGTTGATCTCCCGCCCATTTCTGACATGTTTACTCATGAATCACTAGTTTTGTTGCATCCCCTGGGCAGCTGCTTCCTTTAGACTGTGCCCCTCAATGTCTGGTCACCCACTGGCCAAGGATCAGTTGTGTCCACCTAGGGATCTGGCCAAGAATTCGTGTTGGAATGGACCTGGTATTTTACTGCAAGTATTTAGGGGCAGAAAGACCCAGACTGTGAGGACCAGCTAAGTTACTAGAAAGGGCTTAATATTAAAATCAACACGATCATGTCTAAGGGTTATGTGCAGACATAAAAACAGGAGGAAGGGCCAAAGGGACTGTGGCTGGTGGGCAGTAAAAATGGGAGGCAAGTCAAGCGGGTCACGCAGGATTGCATGCTCCGTGCAACAAGAGCTCAGCCCGTCTTGCTCAGAACTGGATCCCAGCACTCCCCCCAAAATTCCTGGCACGTTGTAGGCACTCAATATTTATTTGTTGAATGAATAAATGTCTTGGATGATTGCCACAACTGGGGTTGGCATTTCTCAGGCCTATTCTCTCAGGCTACATAACTGGTAGTCGAGTCACAGCCAGTTAATTGAAAGGCACAGGGCTCTTGTCAGGGCAACAGAAGCCCCACCCTAGATTTGTCGGGTGTCTCTGATTGTTCCATGGGGGCTTGTCTCATCTTGCTGCTCCCCTTGTGAGCCTCCTGTCTTTTCCTAGAACAGTGCTGGGCATGCAGCTGGGGTTCAGCAAACACAGATTGGTTCTGGTTGAATTGAGCCATGCTTCCCTGGGTAACTCTTGCAGTTTGTTATGAGTTATAAAGTTCTTCTTTGTTAGTTAAGGAATATTGCTTTCATGACCTCCTACATTTGTTTAAAAAATATCCTTTCACTGAGGGAAAAAGAATAAGAATTGGATGCTTGCAGCCAGATATGCAGCTCAATAATTATGACTGAATTATGAAGTTCATTACATAGTAGAATTTGGAATGAAACCATAGCCTTTGAAGTTGGTTTCCACGACATGTTCCATCTTGCTCCCTTTCGTTAAAGACCACGTGAAAGTGAATTCTACCAGCTTCTGAGGCAGCAAGTCGTCGTGTGATTTTACAATTACCCTCCAGTTTGCCAAGACAAAATTTGGATTTTTCAGTAATAATTCAGAGATTATTCTAAGAAGATAAGTTTTATTTAGATATAATCAGCCATTGATTTAACATGTTTCTTTGACATACAAAAATCAGTCAGAAAATCGTTTCAGACATAATCTATTGTTACCATCTTGATAGAAGTCCAGATTTGATTTTGTGAAGTGAGAGATATCTACTCTAATCATACTGAGCCTTGATCTGAAACAGGGTATTTCCACCTCAGCACTATTGGCATTTTGGGCCAGATAATTCTGTGTGGAGAGGGCTGTTCTGTCCTGTGTTTTACAATGTTTAGCAGCATTGTTGGTCCTGCACACTAGTTGCCAGCAGCACCCTACCACCTTCATTGTGACAACCAAAAACGTCTCCAGACACTGCCGAATGTCGTCTGGGGGCAAAATCGCCTTAGTTAAGAAACACTGACCTAAAACAGTCCTTGAATTCAATGCAGTGGGACTTTATTTTAAAAAAGTCTTTTGATTCTCCAGAAACTTCCCACATATATCATATTAGTGTGATAGTAGATTGGGTAGCATTTTTCCCTGTTTTTCAACAAATATATTTACTTGGCTGTGTTTTCTTTCCTTCTTTAATGTTAGACCTATATTAAATTATGGGCTCCTTAAGGGTAGCAACTGTGCTTTCTCTTGCTTTGAATTTCTTCTTACAGAAGTAAGAATTTGGTCTGACATAAGCACTTAATATATATAGATTAACCCCATAAAAATTCAAATAGAAGAAATTTATATCTTCTTTTAACTAGTAGAATGTAAATGCCATGTAGGCTTTTTTTTTTTTTCAGTTTTGTTCATCGTTGTATTCTCAGCACCTATAAGAGCACTGATGCATAGCAGATGCTCGATAGATATTTGGTGAATGAATTATATCACTTTTATTCTAAAAAAATATTTAATGGAGTCCCTGATCCATTTCCTAAAAAATAACATTTAGAGTCCTTAAGCTGGGGCTCAAGGCTTTCTTTATTTTTTTAATTGTCTATGGCATTTTTATAATAGAAAAATGGAAACAAGTGTCCATTAATATGGTATCAGTTACATAAATTATAGCACATCTATGCAGCTGTTAAAATAAAAGAGGAATGTACTTTACGTACTGATATGGAAAGATTGGCCAAAATATATTGTTCAATAAAAATAGGTAAAAAACAATGAATATTGTATGCTACCATTTTTGTAAAAGAGGAAGAAATGGAATATATGTACACTGAATATACAATATTTGCTCCCATGTAAATGAAATATCACTTGGAAGTATGCACATTAATTATAGTGGTCATCAAGGCTCCCTTTATTCTGCATTTTCCAATCTTCATCCCTGTTTCTCTGATACAGAATCCCTCCTCCTTGACCCAAGCTTGTCTATTGATGTTTTCTTAAGTGCCCATGAACATCCTGGTTAATGCACAACTGCTCACTTTGTTTTCTCTGTTTAAAGTGTTCTTACAAGCTCTCCACGGAGTCAAATAAATACAACACACACTTAAAAGATCAGGTTATTTCATCTCTCTTAGGCAACATTTTCTGATCTCATGAACCTTTCCTAACTCAAAGCCTAACACTTACTGGTCTATACCTCTCCCTGGGCATTTTAATTCTATAAGGTATGCCACCTTTCACATTACTATTTTGAATTATTATTTTCATGTGTGTATGTCATCTCTTCCAAGTAGACCACTACCTTTCTGAAGGCAGAAACAAATTATTATGTTTTATTAACACCATAGAGTCTATTAAATAACATTTACATAGTGAAAGAACATTATTCTCATTATTTCCTTGATTCATTCACTTATCCAACTAATATATTTTGATTGCCTACTCTGTGCTAGGCATGTACTAGGAGGCAAAACAAATGTGTTCTCCATCCTTAGGAAGTGTTTAGATCAATTGGAGAAAAAAATGATATCTAATGAGGTGAGAACTAGATTTAGAGTAAAAAGACTTTGGGATAAATATTAATAACTCTATCATTTACTAGGTGTATGATGATTTAAGCTCTCAGTGTCTCAGTGTTCCCATCTGGAAAATGGGAATGATAATGCTTGCTCCGTCTACTACTCATATTAAAGAAGATCAAACTACATTTCATTTTATGTGCAAACACTTCTAAATGACAGGGAATGGTGGTTTCACCTTGCCCACAAATTCTTTGGTATTCTTCTCTTCAAGAGGTGGAGCCTAACTTCCTCCCTGTGGATATGAGCTGAACCTAGTGACTTACTTATAATAGACAAAATAAAACAGAAGTGATAGCATGCATTTTTGGAGACTAAGTCACAGGAAGATACCACGGCTATTGTCATAGTCACTCTGTTTCTTGAATTACTTGGTCTAGGGGAAGCTAGTTGCTGTATTGTAAGCAGACCTATCAAGAGGCCCATGTGGTAAGGAACTGACATCTCCCACCAACATACTTGAACTTAGAAACAAATCCTTTAGCTCCAGTCGAGGCTTTAGATGACTGAAGCCCCAGCCAACAGCTTGACTACACCTCATGAAAGAAGCTGGGTTTTCACCTTTCATCTAAGCTGCTCCTGGATTTCTGATCCCCAGAAACCACGTGAAACAACATATGTTTTTATAATTGCTAAATTTGTAGGCAATTTTTTATGCAGCCATGGATAACTAATACAAAAGGTACTAGAGAGATTTAAGGTATTATTATAGTTGAATATGTTAATATTTGTTCAATGAAAAATGCCATAGCCCACTAGGTTTATTGCGGAATGATGAGTTAAAAGTGGAAGAAAAGAAGCTTCAAGAAAAAAAAGTAGAAGAAAAAGAAAAATTACACAACATTAAGAACAAGAAAAAGCCAAATGGACATGAAACTTTTGATGGGTGATTTACAAGCATTTCTGCCACCTGTTTCATTTTCTGAGAGGCATCAACTTGTGACAGTGACCTCAGGCTGTGCTGCCAAAGGCTACCGGCTAAAGGAATTGTTCATTTCCACCGACTGCCTTTGTTTTATTCCATTTTCAGTTCTCACTGTGAGCTAAAATTGATAATTTTAATTAAATAAGAAATGAGATGTACACTTCTACTCTGCATAGCATATAAGCTTTTTGTATTAGAGAAAGTCACCATGGTTCTTTGTTAAACACAAGGGTACAGACATTTGTTTGCATCAGTGCCAGTTTCTGGGGGTCACTGCCATTCCTTTGCTTTAGTAACCCTGACCCAGGCTGACCTCCATTATTAATGATGCCACAAACGGGAGGGCTGAATTCATAGACCTCACCGGTCGACTTTGTCAAAATTAATTTGAACCAGAACAAATTTAAATTCAAAAAGATCTAACTACCTCTGGCCCAAGGAATCCCTATTTATAACCAATTTTTTAAACTCCCTACTGAGAACATAGTTGTGGAGAAGGACTGTCAATTTATTAACCTATTTAATAATAAATACAGAATTTAAATTCCTTGCTGAATATTATTGACCCTGAGTTTTCCCAGGCCATCAAAGGAAGGACTTTGAAAGTCATGTTAACTCTTCAAAGTCATTAGAATAGTATATAATATGTTTAGGAGTTTCTTTATTGGACGATGAAAATGTTCTGAAATTGTGATGATGGTTGCACAGCTCTTTGAACATACTAAAAACCACTGGATTGTACATTTTAAGTGGGTGAGTTGCGTGATATGTGGATTATACCTCAATAATGCTATTAAAAAATAGAACTTTATTTTAGGCAAAAAATAAAAGGCTGGCTAAGAAACAGGCATGAATCATGCAAGTTTGCTGACCTTTGTTCTTTATTAATCTGCTTAGTTAAAGGATTAATATAGTTTATGGAAAGATGAACAATGCAAAACATTCTTACCTGTAGGAGATACACTGTCGGCTGGAGAAGGTTGGGTGCCAAGGGTAGATTCTGTGCCACTCAGTGGAAGATCTGTTTGAGGATTTACAGAACCTGAAAGGATCAAACAGATATTTACAATGAACAAAATATTGTAATAGAATGATAAGGTATTGACTTAGTTCCTAAGTATACTTTATTTATTCATCATATGACAAATCAATATTGAGGGCCTGTTCCATGCAAGGCAGTGGAATGTAACAGTGAATGAGAAAGACGTGGGGCTCTCCTTAAAGAGCCCACAACCTGGAGAGCAGGCGGCCAGGCCCTGCGCTGAGTGTGCAACAGTGGGGTAGGAGGTGCCACCTGCATGCAACGAAAGGGCACCGGTCCAGGTTGGAAGGTCCAGGAAAGCCTCCTGGAGAAAGTCACATTTAACCAAGACCTGGTAAAACCATTATAGCATTTAATATTTTGGAGTATTTGAACAGTAACCATGCAGTTTACAAAATTCATAAACCCACAACAATTTTGTTAATCAGCAAGAGTAGAAACAATGAAACAACTATCCAAATGGATGTAACATCAACGAACTTAAGATTTATGGTATTATTCTGCTATTTCTAAAATTTCAACTTTTGTCATAACATTTTTGTTTAGCTACAACTTTTCTGTGTGGGAGGGCAGGTATTGAAATAGAGGCTACAATACGTTGTTTTACCTATATTTTAAGTTCATGTCAATTCCTTAAGCCTCTATGACGGTAGTTTAAAATAGTCCTCTTAGAAAAAACAATTTACAAATGCCAGAAGAATCTACCGACGTTAGGAACATATGGCTTAAATGTGGTTAGATGATTCTGAGGTTAGAGGATTTTGTGATATTTTTAGACACAATGTCATTGGATACAGTGTCACATATCTGATGAGCTATGTCAATTATTTGGATATTTAATTACAACTTATATGATCAGTTCTAGTCTGTAATTTACTTTAAGGAATAAGTACATATTATTTAAGTTATGTCACTTGATAGCACATAGCACAGGAGAAGGAATTTGTTTTCCTAAGTGACATGCATCCATGTTTTATTCTCATTGTTGGTAGCAGTGTTATTTCTTTTCTTTTTTTTTTTTTTTTTGAGACAGAGTCTCACTCTTTTGCCCGGGCTAGAGTGAGTGCCATGGCATCAGCCTAGCTCACAGCAACCTCACACTCCTGGGCTCAAGTGATCCTCCTGCCTCAGCCTCCCGAGTAGCTGGGACTACAGGCATGCACCACCATGCCTGGCTAATTTTTTTCTATGTATTTTTAGTTGTCCAGCTAATTTGTTTCTATTTTTAGTAGAGATGGAGTCTCCCTCTTGCTCAGGCTGGTCTCGAACTCCTGAGCTCAAACAATCCGCCCGCCTCGGCCTCCCAGAGCGCTAGGATTACAGGCGTGAGCCACCGCGCCCGGCCGTGAATAAAGTTTTATTTGGAACACAGTCATCCCCTCCCCACCTTTTTTCCCATATTGTCTGTGACTGCTTTTGTGCTCCAGTGACAGCTGAGCAACTGTAATAGGGATCACGTAGTCTACAAAGCCTAAAATGTATTTACTATCTGGCCCTTTATAGAAAATGTTTGCCAACTCCTGGAATAGAAGATGTTGATGGATTATGCTTAAGCCCAGATTTCCATAATGGGAAACTTTTATTTTTCATCAATTGAACTTTTCTGTTTTAAGATACTATTCTGCCATATTTTATCACCAAATTTCTTTGTAAGCTGAGGTTCAGCCTCACAGTGCATTGGGAAGATATTACTACATGAGTTGCATTTTGAGATGAGCTCTTTGTCCTGTGACAAAGGGGATATGTAGCTTTCAACACGAAATCTGAGGCCCCAAAAAAGTCTATCTGGTTTTAGATTGGACTATAAAGTAGAAACTCTGCCTTGGTCAAAACAAAACTCAGGAGATGTAAAAAGAAGTGGTTAAAACCTAAAATGGAAGGATGATTTACCAAAACTCAAATGCGGAATTTAGCAGAAACAGCTCAGTCAGGCTTCAGATCACTTCATTTACCATGGTGTTATATGACGATAAGCTGCTGCCCAAAGCCACTTCATCTGTTCCCGAATGTGTCCGTTCTGGAGTAGGCCTGTCAGGGCTCTCAGAACCACTTTCATGGACAGCCGCAGCCAGGGGTCTGTCCCACAAAGGCAGCTGGCTCAATTCTGGGGCTTCCTCAGAGCTTGTTTCAGCCCTTATCTGGTCCACCAAGAAATGAACCCCAGGGCTTGCTTGGTTCTTGCTTCTAAAAATGTGGTCCATAGACCAGTGGTATCTCATTAGAAATGAAGAAACTTGTGCTTTTGTTTTTTTAAATTAAAAAAAAAATTTTTTTTTGGAGACAAAGTCTCATTCTGTCATCTGAGCTAGAGTGCAATGGTATGATCATAGCTCACTGCAACCTCAAACTCCTGGGCTCAAGCAATCCTCCTGCCTCAGCCTCCTGAGTAGCGGGGACTACAGGCATGTGCACCACTGCACCAGGCTAATTTTTTCTATTTTTAATAGAGACGGGGGTCTCAGTCTTGCTCAGGGTGGTCTTGAACTCCTGAGCTCAAGCAGTCCTCCCACCTTAGTCTCCCAGAGTGCTAGGATTGCAGGCAAGAGCCACTGCACCCAGCCTCGCCCTTCCATTTTACCATAACCAAGCTGCAAACAAATAAATCGGGTGGCCCCACTGCAATCTTCTGTACACTGGTGCCGAGACGGCCTGTTCCTAACAAACACTGAAGCCATGAAGAAAATTTTTTTTATAAATTGAACTTTAATGCAATGAGGTGCTACACATCTGCAAACTTCCTGGAGAGTAATGAGGACCTGAGTGCTTTGTTTCTCTTTGGTGTTCATCCTCGTATTACTATTGATAGCTGGCACTTTGAGCACTTCCCTTCCCAACATCAAAAAAGACAAGATGCTCATGTTGCACAGGGACATAATATCCCAGGACAAGTCCACCCTGGATTCTTCTACTCTTATGAGGCAGACATACAACAGAATGGATCTTTTATTGAGACTTTTAAACCATTTCAGGCAGTACCACATCTGCACAAAGTGATTGCGGTGTGGAGCAATATTGGGGAGAAGGAACCAGATGAGCTGTGGAATTCTCTAGGGCCTCACCCTGTCCGTGTGATCTTCAAACAACACGTGGCAAACGGAATGAGAAATCAACTCCAGGTCTTCCCTGAACTGGAAAACAATGCAGTGTTAATAGCAGATGATGACACACTCATTCGTGCCCAGGGCCTTGTTTTTGCTTTCTCAGTTTGGCAGCAATTTCCTGATCAAATTTTAAGATTTGTTCCTAGAAACCGTGTCTCTACCTCATCAGGTATCTACCGTTATGGAGGGTTTGAATTGAAAACACCAGGGTTTGGAAATGGTGACCAGGACTCCATGGGGCTGATTGGAGCCTCATTTTCCAATAGCAAATGTCTTAAACTGTTTCAGAGGCAACCTGCAGCCATCCATGCTTTGGTAGATAAAACTCAAACCTGCGACAATATTGCCATGAATTTTATTATTGCCAAGCATATTAAGCAGATTTCAGGGATATTTGTGAAACCTGTAAACATGGGAAATTTAAAAAAGAAACCAATAGTGGCTATTCTGGAATGTGGCATTGAGCTGAGCACTTTCTGCAGAGGTCTTATGGTATAAGAAAGCTTATTAACATCTGCAACAGTACACCCTTAAGCTACTCCAACATTATGATTTCCCAGTTTGTTTTTTCATATTCCAAACATGAAAGTAAAACGTAAATCAAACAAAAGCAAATCTGAAAATTGCTTGGTATTTGAGTAGCTTCTCCATGCTATGTATTTTTTTAAAAATAACGTCATAAACTTTATCTACTCCAGAAGTCTCTACAAGAGGAAAAAAGTGCAGTGCTTCTAGGATATAAAATTCACATTAACTTCAAAAACCAAGAAGCTAGTCTTATCCAGATAGATCTTCTTATGAAGAGTTTTTACCCAGGGATATAACTCTTCGGTCAGCGATTTTATTGTTTACATCTTCAGACTGTTCTACAATTTCTTTGACTCCTGGCATTTGCCTTAAGGACCTATAGCAAGCTGTTTCTAGGATCAGAAGCTCAAGAGAGGCATTTCTCAGCTTTTTCACTAAAGGAAACGATTGTTTTAATTTGAGGCCTGAAATGCCTCTTTAGCAAAAGCCTGTGGTATAGGGAAAAGCCATGTGAGAATAGTCTCAGTCCCATAACAAAACAAAAGGAAAATTTGCGGCTACCAGTGCTTCCCTTGTGGCCCTTCCAGCCAACTCTTCCAAGACTAACTCAGCCCAGCATGTGTTTGATGCAGCCATCAGTACTTTTATTTTTGTCGATAAGTCTCTTGTGATCAGTAGGGTTAATTTTAGAAGCTGAAGGACATCTGGGTTTTGCCTTTTCTTTTTGTGAACATTTACCGCATGGATCACGAAACAATGCAGCATGCGTTTCTCATACGCAACACATATGCAGCAAGGAGTAAATGTGTTACTAGATTCAGGGAGTGCATTTTGTCACTGGATCTGACCTTGAGAATGTACGTTAATTCTTGTATTTTACATAAATTATGTGCTGTTTAAGAAACATGTATAAACTAACTTCCGAAAGAATGAATAAGTGGAAACTGGCAGAAGTTAAAACCCTTAGTATCGAAAGATCTTTATTATTAGAGCGTAGGTTATCTCATGGATATTAAAAAGGTGTGTGTATTACACATAAAGCCAAACACTTGAATTCAGAACTCTTTTTCCCAAAAAAGATCCAAGGGACTATTCATCATGATGACATTTAAATTACATAGATATAGGAAAAAATAAGACCGGAGTCATAGCAGAGGAATTCTACAGGGAGTCTGCATCAGTTAATTGTAAGGTAGCCCACTTTTGCAATGTGAATTAGTATCTGTGTTACACCCATTGCCTGTGTGTAGTCCATAGTCTCCACTGGTGGCAAAAAGTTCTTAATCAGGCCCCTGGCTACCGCCTTATCTTCCTCCTCCTTCTCCTTCATCTCTTCCTTCTTCTTACATAACGCCAGCATATTTTCAAAATTGCAAAACTGTGAGAATATTAAAATAATCATCACTAATGTTCCAATAATGAGATCTTTGTGTGTAGTTAGTTTAGTACCTGTTGTTTCTTTATATTGGAGTGTGTATGTGTCTTAATGAATTCAGATTAAAAAACAAAAATAAAAGACCTTGGAATCTCACTAAAAATCAATGTCAATTATCTGCTTTGTCTAACTTGGTAGTACTTTTTTCCTCTTGGGATTCTCCTAGTAGATATATAAAATAAGCTTTTACCATAAAAAAAGAGAAAAAGAAAGAAAGAAGAAAGAAATGCAGAATCTCAGGTGCCAATCAGCCTTACTGAATCAGAATTTGCATTTTAACCAGGCCCCTGGGTGATTTATATGTATATTATAGTTCTCTATTGATACTCTCAGGAGCCCCAGGGTCAGTCACAGGTGTGAGGCCTGCTGCGCTGAGGGAAGTCATGAAACAAGAAATATTTGTCTGGCATCTTCCACCACAATATTAAGTGGTCCTCCTGTCCCACTGTTGAGAAATCTCTTCATACTCCTCTCTCCACATCCCAGGATACACATGCATAGTACACACAGACACACACACACACTCACATAACCTGTCAGCACTTAACTCTCTTTCTTTCTATCCCAAAGGTCTTGAATCTCAGCAGTTACAGGTGGAAATCCATTTAATAAACAAATCTCTGTCAAGGCTGATGACAGCCAAAATATTACCCACCCCAGGGGGTATTGCACTTAACTTTCAGATTATAACAAAACAAAATGTCTCCCCTCCACCTCAAAAAGTACCCCAACTCCCCACAAAACCCAACTCTTTGAATATGCCCAAAACAGACTCAGGGGTGCTGCAATTTTAGGCATCCTGACAAGACTAGCAGGACAGGATGTTCTTAGAAAGACTTTTTTTTGTTGTTTTATTTTGTAGTTACTGTTGATTCATGGGAATTCTGCAAGCTCTGGTGCTCAAATAGGTGCCTGAAGAGCCACTGATCACCCTCACCCTCACCCCTTCCCCTTTCTGAGTTCTCTAGAACAGGAATCACTGAGCACTTGAACTTCCTGGGGGACCGAGCGTAGGTGGGGAAGCGAGCACCTCAGAGGCTGCTGCCCTGTAGCCTCCAACATTATCACCCTTTTCTGGGAACAAAAAGGAGCGGAACTCCTCCCTTTAACTAAATCTCCATCCTGCTCTGTAACGTTCTCAGAATTTTTCTACTCTAGCACTCAGAGACAACAGATTCTTTTCTGTGTTTTCATCTCAATATCTTGTGAACAATAATAGCTTGTTCACAAGGCAATGACTCTCGCGCCATGCCTCAGAAGTTTACTCCAGAGTTTGTAAGCATCCACCAGAAACAGTACTACACGGGCACAGAGCATGTCTGGAAGTACGTGTTTAACACATTGATTGACTGCCACACTAGAAAAGAAAATTATTTCCTTGGGGTCACGGTGTTTTATTACAAAAATAGAATAAAAACTTTGAAAACAAAATGATCCTTTCTAATTTAATGAAAAATTTAATGAAAGATGACATTTATTGACTTCTATTCATTTAATCCATGTTTTTAAAATTAATTTGTCAATATTAATTGTAACAATGAGAACATCAACAAGTAAGATTTTCAGGAACCAACTGCAGGATTTTGCCCAGGTTTTGCTTTATGAGGCCCCAGGCTCAAAACTAGTGTGAGTTAAATACAACTCATGTGGCAGTTAATGTTAAGAATGTGTAGCAAATAGGGAGATATACAGCGATGGCCTTACGGAGTCTCGGCTGCATCTTCTAAATCTTTCAGAAGGATGTATATAGATCAGAGTGGAACTAGAATGTAAGCTGTAATTCTGGGAAACTGAACTCTTCAAGATTTATTCTCTTTAATATTTGATCATAAAGGATAAAGAGTCATTGGCAATTGAAAATTAACCACCTACTGAGGGCCTAAAATTACACTTCCCTACAAGACTGGAATTACAGTGTGTTTTGGGTGTCAGAATCAGTACTCTTCCTATCACTCTAAAAGTATTTTCTGATCTTAAAATCAAGCACAGTTTTAGTGTCAGAAAATACTGTTTTTTCAGACGGCATGGTTCTGCCCATGATGAGAATAGAAGTCTCTTTTGGAATTTGAGGTTTTTGGATCTTTCATTTTATGTCTTTAGATTCCACCAAAGCTTCTGGCAAATCTGTGTGAAAACCAGTTACCTTCACGTCATTCCAAGACCACAGCCCTACCCGTGTCCAGCCTTCTAAGAAGGAGGTTTCGTTATTCTTGAGGGAATTAGATAAAGTCGAATAAGGCTGTTTTAGCATAAGTCCATCACCAGTTCTGAATAATTAATTCAAAGTTCACAAGTTGATGTGTCCACACATGTACATAGACACACAGGTGGGGCTACGGGGATGATACCACCGTCCCACAGTCAGAATGGCACCTGCTTCTGAGCCGCTGAGATGGACTGGTGCTGAGACATACACTCTCCTTTATCCAAGGGTCCTGGTAGAAACTACTGCGTTTGTGAAGGAGCTGGGCGGGACCCAAGATGCAGACTGCATCTTTGGAACAAAGGAAAACTCTTTTCCTTATAAATTATTCTGTGTTTTTATGAGTATGTTATAGACTGTAGCATCTCTGAAAATAGGATGGTGGTTAAAGAAGTTAATGGTCCTATAGAGTTGTAATAATGATTTGCAAATCTGTTTGAGTTTTATAAGATTACTGTTAAATATGCATATTTGACAGTTGTCATTACAAACTTCTATTTTTTATAGGCATATCTGTTATCACTATATTTATTGAGACATTTGTTCTCATCTTTTATGTAGTAAAATCTCTATTATTCGATTTGGTTCAGGGTAGCAAATATTCTGGTTAGTCAAATGTAATAATTATTAATTTTCAAATCACAGAAGTCTTGTATGTGCCAGATATTGTGCTTAAACTAGGAGTACTAAAATCATTAAGATACTGTCCCTATTTTTATGGCATTTATATTGTATATATGGCTTATCAATTCTTAAGCACTAAAATTGTATATGCTGTATATAATTGAATGTTTTTAATGACTCAGAAGAAATTTTAGGATCTTTCTAATCTTTCTTGATCATTAACATTAGTATTAATTTCCATCATGTAGTAGATTAACAAAAGTGCTAGTTAATTAAGAGTTAGGATTAATGGAATTCGAACAAAAAAATTGTTAAATTCAACAGAAATCCTTTATGGAAACAGGAATCATCTACTTTACTTTTATTTGAAGAAATTATTTTTAGTGGAGTCCTATTTGTCAAAAATATTTGATAATTTGAAATTTAATAGTTTTGACTTATGTAGAAAGTTCTTCTGAGATTAAAATATTGTAAAAATAATGAGTATTCTATTTGTTCCAATTAGACATGTTCTGCATTTATGGCAGTCTTAGCCAACCCTTCTTAATCTTATTAAATAGACAACTCACCCAAGGAAAAAGTGATCTTTTCTGAGGAGATATTCCACACTTTATTTCCAGGGAGTGGAGAGAGAGCCATACACCAAATGGTCAGATTGTTTGATTGGGCTGGATCATTATTATGCACCCTTGTCAAAACAGACTTTAGTTCCAACAATCCACCTTCGCCTTTTCTCTCTTCATTAGCAATGTATATTCCTACAAGACAGATAAGAATATGACTAGTCAACAACATTTCCTGTATGAGCCATACAATAATGCAAAGGTATGACATTATCAATTTATGGTAATGTAGAGATCAATGTGGTCAAACTGTGTCTTCTCTGTAGTGAGGGTCAATTTTAGCAGATCTGGAATTAACCTGAAATGTTTGCTCAAGCTCCAGCATGGCATTGATCCATGGTCAAGGTATAAAATGCATTGATTAATAGCGTAGCTTTGTTTGTGACCATGGGTTCAGGGGTTTGGGCCAGATTGTCCCAGCCCATGAGCATTGTTTATTGATAACTGTGAAATTAATGATTTGCACCTGTTCTGGGTTAGACCCTGGGAGAGTTCTGCTGTGGAGTCTGGTTATACAGCAGGAATATACCTAAATGAGCAGTAAAATATAAAATAACCTCAGTCAAGACTCTATTTCGGACTTCCAACTTCTGAGCTGTTCTGTGCATGTATCAGTGGTTCCTGATCTGAGAAAGTGTGTCTGACTGTGGCTCTTACAGAGGGAGGACAAAGAAATCCAAATTTGACTTCTCCCAACTCCTTGCTGTAAGTGTAACATATGGTGCATATTTAATTGTGTTCCTGTGTTGTATCCTTTTCCTGAAATAAACTGTATTTTTATAAGTATTGTCATTTTGGGTCCTGTGAGTCTTCTTTAGAAATAAAACTCTGCCACTATTAGTACAACCTCCAAATAGCACACGTGGCAGCAGAAAATTAATGTAAAACTATCTTTCAACATAGTTCAGAATTTTCTGGACTCTCACAGCTTCTTTACATTAAAGATTATTGATGCTGGTTCTGAAATTATTACTTGTCAAAGTAGTAGCTAAATTCAGTGATGTGCTGGTGGAATTCTGATCACATCATCTAGTCTATTGCTTAGGAAAGCATAGACACATCAAAATCTGCATGCTTTACCTATGCAAAGCTTATATAACAGAAAAATATATTTACAATAAATTTTAACACTTATTTTTAGGATTGCATTCTGTCATTGTTGTGGGTGAACTGTTTTTCAAGCAAACTAATGATGAAACCCATAGTAGTCTCAAAATGCATCAAGTGATCAATACAATCATTCATAAGCATTTAATTTATCAATTAAAAGTAATAATGCAGCAAGAGTTGTGTGACTTAGTTATTACTAAAAATGTATTGAGCTTTTGAATAATGATGACTCGGGAGGAAGAAGAATGGTTGTTGTCCAGGCAGGAGATGCTGAGATTATTCTGACAGAGGCTGTCATGGTTATTGTCTATGAAAAATATGGCTTTGTGTGTTATCACCTGAGCTTTGTCTCAATGTGTGTTCCTGCTCTGGGAACTTTTAATCCTCCTGATGAACATGGTATTTGTCAAGTAGTCAACTCCCTTATATATATTTCCTCCAGTTCCCCCCAATCTCCACCTCAGATCTGCACAAGAAAAAGAAGAAATTATTTATTGACTGATTTAGAGTAGTGGTGCTAAGTTAATTGAACACATTGCATTGAAATAATAAAGAAATGGAAAAACAGATGACTATGTTACAAAAGCAGAGAATTTTTTAATACATGTATGTTGAATTAACCTTTTTCTGGCCTCGTATATGAGAGTTGCTTTTACTAAAAGTTAGATAAAAGTGTTTGTATGTGGTTTGACAAAGCCAACTGTATTTTTTTCTTTCTGGGAAATGTTACACTCCACCCTCTTGGAGGAGCCAGATGAAGCATCAGAAAATGACAACTGGTAGGCAAGATGATGTTTTTCTTGGAATGAGAATTATTCTTAAATGCCAAGTTCAACTTGGGCAATGACAATTTGTAATATTATTTGCGAACATTTCTTTCTTTCTGTACCAGACCCATTTCCATTGATTTAGTTTTCTTACCTTCATTTTCATTTTGAAGAAATCGTCCATCTATAAACCATGTGAGATTTGCTTTGGGAAATACATTCTTTAGTGAGCAGGTAAATGTTCTCTGGTGTAAAGACAGACAGAACAAGGATTATTTGGAATTTCAGAAGAAACTGGTGGTCCTTACATCTCAACAACATCCACATGAGATAAACTGGCATGAAATTATTTTCTCTACTTTTAACTGGATAACTACAAGGCAGCACCCACCTTTAATATAGGTTGCATTAAAATGCGGCCTCTAAATGGGGTATCATCTATAGAAATGTTGTAAATTTATGGCTGGAATAATAGGTCAATTTAAGAATCTAGGACTATACTAATGTTGCAAGTCTGGATTCTGGATTATGGAAGAGAGAAATCATAACTCTGTATAGAATAAAATAATACTAAATGGAAACTAAAGAACAGAATGAAGAGGCTGTAATGGGAGAGGTCAGAAAGGAATATTCTGTTATTAATAGATTAAAAGTTAAAAGGGATCTACATTTTGATTCTGTTCCTCAAATAATGTAAAATACTATTTGTAGCAACAGTCTCAGAACTATTTAATACAAATATCCCACTTTTTACTTGTAAAGAGTTTTCCTAATTTTAAAATATTTTGTCTTAATCTTATAAAGTAGGTAGAGCATGTCTTCTGATTGACATTTGACAGATGGGGAAATGAAAGCACCAAGTGGTTAAAGGCAGTGGAAAATAGATGTTAATGGCACAGTTAGAAACTATGTCTCTTCAATCCCAGTCCAAAATATTTCCTGGTAAAACACATTGTACTGAAATGAGAAAGAAATGGAACCACGGGTAGCTATTACAAACGCAGAAAATTTACATGTAGAGTTAGTTTTATTTTCAACAGTTTTCTCTTTGAGGGATGATATTTTCTTCAACAGCATGGTGAAAATATCCAATAAGAGTTACTAGATCCCCATTATTTTATCTGAGATCCTGTAAAATTATACCCACTTATAATTACTTGTTTTCTCAACAAGAGATGTACATATTTTACATATGACTGGCCCTAGTTCTTAATCTTAAGAATTTTTCACAATTGATGAATATACTAGTTAACTAGCAAAAAACAATTAGCTGTATGGGATGCTTTGTGTACCAATCCACGAATTAGTTGCCCCCCCAAAAGTGTAGAACCTACAGAGCTGAAAAACCAAGCTCAAGAATACTAAGTATCATTTTTCCGATAAGAGCCTACTGAGGTGCAGTTTACCATCCCTCAGGACCTTGCTACAAAAATCCCATGGGAACAGGAAGAATTTCAGAGGAGGCTCTCTATCACATCCAAGACGGTAAATGGCAAACACAGCAGCTCCTAGCATTTCCACTTGTTCAAACACTTGGTTTTTCCAGATAATGGGGAGACATACATGTGTCAGGGACGTGCCTCTATGAAATTATGTCATTTTCTCCCCTAGAAAATCAAAGGTAAAACCAAGTCCCCTAAAATATATTCTTATTACATTAAGGAAAAAGAATTCAGTTAATTTAATCCAATAGATGCCAAAAATTGATTTTTATCTCCAATTGGTCCAGGAAGAGATATAAGAGGTATAGGAGGCAAAATGATAAAAAAAGAAAAAGAAGTTGTAAAGGTGTGTATTAAATCCAATGCCATTAACCATTTTCATGCTTCATTTCCTCCAGGTTCAGTTAACTTATCAAAACCTGATGATATGCAATATCAGGAACAAGTGGGGAGTTCCATTACTTTACAAAGGCAACTGGCTCACTGAAGAAATAGCTCTTTTCAGCTCCTAAAACTGCTTTAATATATTTGATTCTTGTGGATACTCTGGACTCAAATTTTCTAGAATGAGTTAGATTTCAAATATTCTATACTATCTCTAGACTCTGTGTTCCAAGATTTGGTTTAGGATTATGGTTCTTGCAATAAACTCTTTCTAATGTCTCTAAAACTGAAAAGTCACAGACTAAAATAGTTCAACTTGAGGTCAAACAACTTTTACAGGTTTGTCTGAGTAAGCAGAGCTGTCTGTATTTGGGAACTTTCACTTGGCTTAAACGAGGAAGAAAAAAAATATGTTGAATCTGAAAAAATATAAAGTAAATACATACAAGAATGTATGTGTACACACATACCTGCATACACACACATTCCTCAGCCAAGATGTCAAAGATGATTCATTCACTCTGTGTGTCTGCTGCATTGAGAGACAAGCCAAATGACTGACTTTTCCAATACATTATTCCGGTACATAAGGAATAAGTGAGCAATAGCATAAAGAATTATGCAATAAGTGCCAAAAAGTATTTGGACAGTTCTGGAGGAGTACAAGGAAGAGTGAAATCTGGGAATAACTTGGAGAACAGAGTCACATTCTCTGGATAGGGAAGAGATAGGCCTGGACTCCACAGGTGATCTATGTTGGAAAGTAGTGGGCAATCCATGATGATGGATGGCTGGAACAGGCTCCTGGTCAGAGCACCCTGAGGCTCTGCCATGAGTTGGGATGTTACCCTGGAAGCAGAAAAAAGCCCGTGGACAGTTGAGCCATAATGAGATTGGATAAGTCAGAAGAAAACAATCCAAATCCAACTGTAAGACTGATCATTTCCTTATTTCCACAGACAAAACACTGAAGTGGTGACCATCTGTAAGTTAACCTCTAGTCACCTTGTCTAAGTTTGAACAGAATCTCTTCCGAAGGGCTTTTCATTAGAATCATTCTGAAAACATTTAGCTTTTTAGTTTAGAAATGAGAATCTTAAAAAAAAAAGTTTCCATATTTGTTTACCAACTCTGTGTGCCCATTTGGAATCTTTCCTTCCCCTTTCTTTTTTCTGCTTGAAATTTAATTTTCAGTCTTACATGTTTTCTGCTATACCACTTCTGTCTTTTCTTCTATAATGCAAAGTTCTTTCTTTCATTGGTACTTTCTTTAAAATGTACCTGTCTCCTCTTGGAAGATTTTCCTTCCCAAATTTAGATATACATACACACACATACTCACAAACACACCCACACACACAAACATATAATAGATGTAACATACATGTAAATATGTATTTTTGCTTAAGTTGTGATTATACCTTTATTTGAGAGTAGAAGCCAATAGAATTTCAGCTTTTCCAACTCTAGTTACATGTCATAATAAAAAGCATTTGAAATCTGTTTGTCAATGTGCCATTTAGTTTTAGGGGTTTTCTTTTATTGAATCTTCCCTTTCCTACAAGTTCTTTGGTTTTTCTGCTGACTGTATTTGCAGCAGCCATAGCTGCCAAACCAAAAATCAAGACTCATGGTCTGACAATGGGACAAAATTCTCGAAACCGCAGGTGTCCTTGAGGCATGTTGTGTAGATACATATTTCAGCTTTTCCCACCCCTCACCCCTTTAAATCTCTTTCTTTGCTTGAGAGGCCAGATGATCTAGCCATTGAGAAACAGAACTAAGACTTGTAGTTGCTTGATTTACTGTCTTGCTGCATGACTTTGGCCAGAAAAGTCTTTTTTTTTTGGTGCTGGAGAGTGTGGAGAAAAGGTTTGCATTTGTGTCTAGGAGTTGCAGAAAAACTCGACAGACAGGGACACACCCTCTTGGAAACAAAGCTCTGCCGGAAGTGGGAGGAGACCGGAACTGGAGGTGCCCTCCTCCTAGGGGTAGGAGTCAGCTAAATCCAAGGTGAGCAGAAACACATTCACTCAGCATGGGGAGAGATCAGAGACAAGTCCAGAGCCTTGCTTGCCTGTAAGTACCCACTTGTGGCTTGGGGAATTTCCAACTGTCGGTCATTTCATTTAAGAAATGACCCAAGAAAGGAGAGTGAAGTCAGGCTGTTTTTAAAATGCAATATAATTTCCCATCTATTTATTTATCTTTAAGATGGAATAAGTAAGCCAAACATCTGGAGTAAAGTGCTACTTTCTATCTGAAGGTCCTGTTTGCTGTTAGTTTGCAGGTGATCGTGCTGGGGAAGGTGGAGTAAGGTGAGCCGCTTGCCGAGGACAACCAGGCAACACCATCTGTGGCGGTGTGCTCCACCTCCTCCTCCTCCTCTGTACATGCCAGCTCCTGCTGAAACAGCTGGGCTTGCTGTTTGGATTTCTTAGAATCCTGGCCTCAGAGACACGCCTTCTAAGGACAAACTGACCTCACATTGGAAACTTTACTATCCAGATCTTGGCAGGCTTTGCCTACTCTGGACTGCTTATTGCAACAGTTCTTAGGAAGCAGGATTGTCTCCTACATGAACATCTGTCTGTGAGAGCCACCGAGACCCCAGCCCTGATGGTCCTAAGGAGCCTGAACCCAGAGGCTGTTCCTACTGCCTCCTAAGTGCATTTTATAGGTAACAAGGAACACGGAAACAGTGGAAGCGTCTAGGAGGAAGAATCAAGAGAAAACCTAAAATTTTCGGTATTCAAAAATACCTGCTTTGGTGGTTGATGTAGAAAACACTGAGTTCACTAAAGAGCTTCATAATTGTTGGACCAGGAAACACCGTTGCCACAGGACCTGATGTGTTTTGTCTTTCTGGCCTAGCCAGGGAGGGGTTGGTAAGTATCTGGGGCATGGAGGGAATGCATTTATAGGCCATTTTGCTTGTATCTGACTCACCCTGACTCTCCAGTGAAGCAGAAAGGAGGAAACATCACACTACCCAGGTGCAGCCAGACCTTGACCATTATTGTGGATCTCCAAGAGTCACTGCAATCTCTTCCCAAATACGCATTCAGTCTTGTGGCTCGACTAAAGCTTTTGGCCCACGTCTAGGCACGTCATAAAGAAAGCTGTAGAAGAGGAGACACAATGAGGCGGGAAGAGGAGGAAGAGAAGGGAACCAGGATGAAGGCCAAAGGGGACTTAGAGATGAAGGAGGAAGAGAGCAGTGAGACAGGAGAACTGGTTGGCCCTTTGGCGAGCGCCATACCCACCCCGATGTCCCACAACAAGGGGACTCGGTTTTCTGAGGCATGGGAGTATTTCCACCTGGCCCCTGCTCGTGTAGGGCACCACCCCAGCCAGTATGCCACCTGCCGCCTGTGTGGCAGGCAGGTGAGCCGTGGCCCTGGGGTCAACGTGGGCACCACGGCCCTGTGGAAGCATCTGAAAAGCATGCACAGAGAGGAGCTGGAGAAGAGCGGCCATGGTCAGACGGGGCTGCGCCAGGACCCCAGGCCCCATGGGCTCCCACCGCCTGTGGGCATTGAGGGTGACTGGGGCAGGCTCCTGGAGCAGGTGGGCTCCCTGGCTCTGTGGGCCAGCCAGCGGGAAAAGGAGGTGCTCAGGAGGGAGAGGGCTGTGGAATGGAGGGAGAGGGCAGTGGAAAGGCGAGAGCGGGCCCTGGAGGAGGTGGAAAGGGCCATCCTGGAGATGAAGTGGAAGGCGAAGGCTGAGAAGGAGGCGTGTCAGCAGGAGGAGGACCTGCCTGCAGCGGCGCATCCCTTCCATTTCGTTTAAATCAGGACTGGGGGAAAATTCATTCTGAGAATACCGAGTTTAAACTCATAGCAAAGAGCCATTTTAGTTACAGCTCAACTGTAAGGCAAAGTAGTTTAGTGACATTTTGGTTATATACAAAAGAGTGTCTGAGTTAATCTCAGCAGGTCTGAATGGAACAAATGCTTATATATGGGGTTCTTAGGGCTGTGCTAACCCTTGGCCAAAAATTTAAAGTGTACCGACTAAAGATAAATGCTGTTTTGCCACCATGGGTCTGTGACTTGTTTCAGGGCAGAATGTACCAGCCTGTGAGCATTGTTTAGTAAAAATAATTGGATTTATGCCTTGCACTTGGTTTTCGTGGAGCTGAAGGTTCTGACGGCTGAGGCTAATCAGGCAGATGGAATGTGCCTATGTGATCAGCTCACTCTCAGAGACCCCGCCACAAGCAGAGCTTAGCTTGCTGGTACTGGGGTGTTTGCACGTGTACTGATGGTGCCTCGAGACCTGGACACAAAGCTTATTTTGTGTGATCCATCAGTGGAAGGGCAAAGAAGCTTGAACCTGAGATCTCCGGACCCTTCCAATGCATATCTTTCTCCTGCTGTTGCCTTGTTGTATCATCTGCTTGTATTAAAGCTGATTCATCAGTATAAGCTGTCTGAGTCCTGCGAGCCTTTTCAACAATCTAACAGTTAAACTAATTAATTTGGAATTAGCACTGAGAAAACTAAAGACTCTTCAACTCACTTTGTTTAAATATTAAGAATAGAGACTATAAAAATCTCTGATATTTAAAATTATAATCTAATTTCATATTAAGGTCTATTAAAGAAGAAGGACTTAGGAAGAGATGAAAGAAACTCCAAAAGAAAAAGGAAACAGAGAGATGGGGTTAGTAAGGAGAAATAAATAACAGAGGAAGGAAAGCAAAAAAGAGAGAAAAGGGATAGAGAAGAAATGTGAAGATGGGGAAGAGAGAAACAGTGTTCTAGAAAAAATTCACTCAGGAAACAGAAAAAGACTTTCTGGGTGAGTGAAGGACAGAGAATATTTTCTTAGATCCTAAAGTCAATTTTAATGAGTTGAGTTGATTTTGTTTTGTGCTCACAGACCAGTCATTCATTTGAGCAGTAGGTTTTAGATTTTATTTGTAGTATTTTATCTGAAATGCTAACTGCATGCCAATCCATTGTTCTCTGTTTCAGTTTTTAAACTGTTCATCTTTAAATGTTCAGAGACACTTTGAAAATAGGGCACCTAACAGCCCATAAGGAGAGAAAAGTTTCCTGGGCTGCTGAGGATATGCCTAAAATGTTAACCTAGGAATAGAATAAAATCAAACTGGAAACCATCCTGGCCTTTGGACTGGAGCTGCCATTTATTTTGGAAGATTACTGTAGAACCCCTCCCCACATCCCTGCTTTTTTTTTTTTTTGTAGTTGAGTTGAGAGAGGGGATGGGATGGGGAGAGCTATTGAAGGGAACAGGAGATAAAGACAGTCTCCCATGATCCCACAGATCACCCAAGTAATTTATGGGCACCGACCTCCCTGAAGGCAGAGGAGATCCTGGTGTAACAATGGCATCTTGCATCCTTGCTCACTCCTACTGCTTCTTAGACTTGCAAGGCAGCCCTAACAGCCAGACCTGTCTTCCCTGTGAGCTGTTTCTGGAAAAAACAGAAGTTCAAACAGCAGGCTTATGAAACACCCAGGCTATACTGCAGTCCTACCATGTTCTGTTTTTCTAGAAACCTGCTTGATAGTGAAGATTTCAGTTGCCCTGTGGTTTGCCCCCAGGCTGTGGTGCCCCTCACAAGGCCTCTCCATCTGTGGTGCAAACTCAGGGGCTCACCAGTGCAGATGGAGGTGGCTGCTGGGAGCCCCATGCCTGGACATTTGGAGTCAGAGCCTTATTGGATCACAAAACATGTTGGAGGGGAAAAAAAAAAACAAAAAAAAACAGGCTGTAATACCTATTCTTTAAAAAAACAAAACCCAAAACACATACATTTGGAAGGGGGTTTAAGAAGCTCCAGGAATCCACGAGCTTTCAAGCTTTGCAAAACCAAAACCAAATAAACACAAATAGTCAAATTCAGCAAAAAGCTACCAGTGTTCTCCCACCGAAGCTAACCACACTGCGGTTTTTAGATTTTGGTTATGTTTCACATGGTTCTTATTATAGTAGCCTGTCTTCCTTTTTAATCACCTTAACTCCTAACTGCTTTTGTTTCCTGTTTCATGATAAATGGATTTCTTTAGATTTCTTTTTCCTAAATTTTGTCAAACATAACAAAGGTAGGGAGTGACAAGGACAAGATCCACGGAGATGATGGAGTTAAAACATAAAGCACAAGCATCAAAGCGAGACGTATGTGGCTTGTGGAAAGACGGCACACTGGAGTTTTTATGTATTTCTCTTGTACCTTTTTATGCTGCGTCACTAACTGTGGGCTGAGGGGCTCTTTGGCCCAACATCTTTTGCTCTAATGCAAAAATCTGCCACATGGAGAGGCCCTGAGATTGAGATTACAGACTCCTTTCCCATCCTAGCTGCAGGAGTGAAGTTGCATGCTGTGTTGGAGGCCTAGCGAAGTCTTGCCCTCAGGAACGTGCAAGAACACGATATCCACAGATATGACACTCTCCTTAGACATCTCTGGCATGTC
>CAUYSK010045464.1:0-26290 GCA_963575035.1 Avahi laniger | reverse complement strand
CCCGCCTCGGCCTCCCAGAGTGCTGGGATTATAGGCGTGAGCCACCGCGCCCGACCTAATAAGACATTTTTATTGTTATTTTTTAAGCAAGAATGAATGAGTTTGCTTCCAGTCCCGGAGCGCAGAAGAATCCACCAGTTGGGGGCAGGGAGGGGCCCTCATCCAGCCCCACAGGGAATTCTTCGCAGGGACATTAGGGGTGGCTGGAGGCAGACTTGGGACCCAGAACATTCCCCCACCACATGGGGAGGGCCCGTGCATCCTTCATCCAGCTCCCAAAGAACATGTTGGCTCCAATGCAAACGGCATCCTCCGGGCCCACGAGGGAGAGCACTGGCTCCATAAGACAAGTTCCTGGACCATTCAAATTACAATTTCATCCCCAGAGACACTCACTTCAGAAGCCACGCGCAACTGGACGAAAGGCCATGCCGCGAGCGGGCAGGCTGGGCGCTCACCTGCCTCTCGGCCTCCTTTAGCAGGCTGCGGAAGCGCTCGTCCCGCAGCACCCAGTGCGGGAGGTCGGTCTGGCCTCGCAGCTGGGCGTCCTCCAGCCGCTGCCTCAGCTCCCGAAGGGCGCAGAGCTCCTCGTTCAGCTGCCTCTGCCGCGTTCTCGATGCCTGGAGATCCAGCTCCAGGTCCAGGGACGTGCGGGCCACGAGCTCGGCCAGGGAGGACCTGCAGGACTGCAGGAGACAGAGGCCGTGAGTGCACGCCCTGGCCCCACGCAGGGCAGGTCTGGCCTTCTAGAAGGCTCTTCTACAACCAATAAATAGGAGGCAGGTGAGGCACAGGTATCTTGCTAAGCATGGCCCAAGGTCAGAGAAACACCTGGATTGGGGCAAGATGAATGTAAATCTCTAGCTCAATATCAAGGTTAATAACAGCAAATGGTTTTTCTTTAATGATGACCTATGTATTTGCAAAAGTGTGGAGCAGTAGATGCTCTTATATGGGGCTGGCCGGATCGAACATGGCTCCATTTTTCTGAAGTACCATTTGATAATATATGTCTAAAGCAAACTTGCATCTGAAAAGCACAACTGTCAACATGTGAAGTGGTCCAATTAAGATTTATGACAAAAAACAAAAACCCTAAATGTATAACAACAGACAGTGATTAAATAAATGACAATGCCAGCATAAAGCGCAGCCATTGTAAAAAGTTGAAAAAGTAATTGACGTGGAAAAATGTTAATGATCTACTGTACAAGGACAAAAAATGTTACGAACCATGAGTACTTTTCATTTAAAAAGTACACACACGTTCCCCCTCAAGTAGGCAAATATGCCGTGTTCGAACGAGCCCCAGGAGGTGAAAGGACTGTCCGTGGAGCTGAGAGCAGCACTTACCATCCAACGGGGAACGGAACCCTGGGGGGGCAGTCACTACGCCACAGCCACAGCCCACGAGCACAGCACCACTGGTCAGTGGCAGGATAACTGTGCTTTTCACACGCACAACACTATCTTGCACATACACAGAATTTAAATGCAAATATGGGCTGTCATTTAACAAGTACAAATTCATTTTAAAACACTGCTTAATTCATAGCAGAGCTCAGTGGTTCTCAACCAGGGGCGATCTGGCCCCCCACGGGACATTTGGCAATGTCTAGAGACATTCTTGGTTGCGCCAACTGGTGTGTGAGGGGGGTGCTCCTGGCATCTGGGGGGCTGAGGCCAGCGGTGCTGCTAGGCACCCTACGGTACACAGGGCGGGCCCCACAGCCAAGAATGATCCAGTCCAGGCGGTCCACAGTGTGGCTGCTCAGAAACACTTTTGTAAGCTGAATTGTTTACTTTCTTCTCATTCTCAGCCAGCAGCTACTCTGAACACAACCACCACGTGGAAATGTGGGATTTTCTTTTCTATACATGTTCAAAAGGATCCTTGCCTGGAAAAGACAGGGACCTACTAGCTTACAAACTAAAAGCACCAAAACTTTATAAACTGGCATGATGTGAAGAAAAAATGTGGTGAGTAAAGAAAATGAAAAACCATAGAGCAGACCTATGTAGAAGAATGCTATATATTAAAAAAAAACTCAACTTTTCTAAACCATATATACTCTTTTGTGAAAAAAGAAGAGCGAGCCAGTTACACAGACATGGTTGATTACTTGTTACATTTAAGAATGTAAAGATCATGAATTATCTGAAATCATGATATGATCTTAAGAAATACTAGTGACATTATAACATTATATCTCTTTAGTAAATAAGTAAATTAAAATGTTTCCTTTTAATTAACATGACCGTAAACATTACCTAAAGTATTATCTTTTAAAGTCTGTAAAAATGACTCGCAGAGCAAACACAGATTCCATATTCCTTTACATAGCACACACCTGCTTGTAGCGAAGGGTTCGTCTTTCCAAAGTATTTCGGACAAAGGGGGACTTCCGCGGCAGCGTCGAACTGTCACTGTCGCTACGATAAAGCTGCACCAAAAAAATGATGTTCAGAAACGATTTCTCAGAAATTCAGCATTCATTCCCTGTGTGTACCAGGAATGGGATTATTTCCTTTCTCCTTCCCAGGTGCTCAAACACACTTAGGACTTTTGGTGTTTTTACAAGGTCTTTGGGTTTCAGTTAAAACAAGAGTTTCGGGTAAAATGAAAAACAAAACAAAAAACAAACAAAACCTCCACCCCGTTTCCAGGCTCATCAAGTCAACCAAATCTTCATTTTATGGACACCAACTACGATTCGGTATCGTGTGCGGCTCTCAGGAAGGCCCACACTGCCCTCAGCATACTTCATTTTTTTTTGTTTTTTTAGAGACAGGGTCTTGCTCTGTCACCCAGGCTGGAGTGCAGTGGTGCAATCATAGCTCACTGCAGCCTCGAACTTCCGGCTTCAAGTGATCCTCCTGCCTCAGACTCCTGAGTAGGTGGAACTACAGGTGCGTGCCACCATGCTTGGCTAAAACATTTTTTATAGAGGCAGGGTCTCGCTATGTTGTCCAGGCTGGTCTCAAACTCTTGACCACATGTGATCCCCCCCACCTCCAAAAGTGTTGGGATTACAGGTGTGAGCCACCGTGTGCAGCCATGTTTCACTTTTTATCAACTATTCTCATTTGTCATATTTCTGACTTTGGTCAGAACTGGAAAAAATGGCTTTCCAAAAAAGACTCACTCCTGGTAGTAAGACAAGCTGATATCACCAAGTGCCACTGTGTCAGTCGTCAAGGTACAAGGTCTGCTTTTAAAAGGGAAAATAAATTATGCCTTCTTTATGGGAGCCGAGTCATTACAGACTTCATTTGGTGGCAGGGTCTCACCTCAGGATCAGTGTGTTCCTGTGTGAAAGCCACACCCTCGCCTTGTGGCCTCGTTTTCCGGGCCAATTAACCCGACACACTCAGGAAATGCACTGGCAACTTCCCTGCCAAACATAGGTACAAGCAATGAGGCCTCTAGAAGCACAGCCACTGAGTGCAGAGCACAGCACGGGACCCTGCCATCTCTCCCTGGGTTAGCAAAGTGCTGGCGCAGTCGTGAGCCACATCCTGCTGGCCCGGCAAGAGCCTGGGAGGAGGAGGGCTGAGGGGGCGGCCTTCCGTCTACACGTGGCCATTCACTCCAGCATCAGCCTCCACCGGGCAGAAGTGCGACAGGGCAGAGGGCCTGGACCTTGTGCTAGCAGGCCAGCTGCCAGCAGGGACACTTCAGATGTGCCGGAACATCAGCAGGTCTCTCGAACATGGCCCAGGGGCAGTTCAGGCCATCTAGGCCCCCAGCGCAGCTGTTTAAAGGGGTCACCTTGCCCGGCTCCTGGGGGCAAAGTCTAAGGCCCCAGAATGTCCTGCCTGGTAAGTGTCCTTGTTTACCCAGGGGGCGTGGGCCAGGCCCACACTCTATGTTCACGGTGTGATTTAGGTGGGGACCTTGGCCCCTCAGCTCCCTCTCTGGAGGGCTGGAAAGTGAGGTGAGCCATGTAGGCCACCACCATGCCTCCATGACCAACACCCCACAAAAGCCTGGACACCAAGGCTCGGGTGAGCGATCCTGGTTGGCAATACCCCGCGTGTGCTGTCACCATAATTACCGGGGGAAACAAGAGCCGTCCGCACAACCGTGCCGGGAGAGAACTGGAACCTGCCATTCCTGAACTCGCCCTCCGCTGCCTTCAGTCCGCGCCTCTCCCTGTCGCAAACCGTGCCCGTGCACACGACAGCTTTCTGCACTCTGTGTGTCCTAGCCAATTACCGCACCTGGGCGGGGTTGGGGGGTCTGCAGATGCCTGAACTGTAACTCCGATGTCTCCTCCAAGGGTCTGAGGGGCTTTTTCGCTCCAATGACCTGGCGTTCGTCAACACACCCAATTCAGACGTGCAGGAGGGGTCAAGGGTGCCCTCAACACAGACGGCCCATCCAGGCCACTGTGTCACGACCAGTCATTCTTAAAAGCCCTCTCTGTCCAAGTCTGTGCCATCGCTGTCACACTGCTGCTGTCAGCCAACCTCCTGCACGCTGTCCTGCCCTCAGTGACCACATGGCTCAGGTCTCCCCTCCACCTGCTTGGGGCTCTCCACCTCGCATTAGATGGTTGGGTGGTTCTCCCACGTTACAACCATCTGGGAGCTTCCGAAAGCTCTGCTGCCCAGGCCCCACCGTGACCCATGGCAAATCTCTGGGGTGGCCCCCGGGCACCAGTATTTGGTGAGACTCCAGCATGATCTGACTGCAAGGTGCAGCCAACGCTGAGAACATCTGTCTCCCACCTTCGCCCACAGGCTGCGTATTTACACGTGGGTGAGAGCCCCCTGCCTCAGCGCCCAGACCCCTGCAGGCTGCTGCCCACCCTCCTGGCAGCGCCTCGGCTGCATGTGAGGCCTCCTCGCCACCCGGGGCACCGGCTCCCCAGACCTGGGCCCGCTCAGCATAGTCCCTGTTTCGACTTGCTCCTCAGACGGATGGAGAAAGAATTCACCCCACTTACTGACCACGAGCCAACGCATCTGCGACACTGAAAAGCTGGGGGAAAGTGAATTGGAATCCTGAAGAAACACAGAATCTGCTGAGCGTGCGAGAAAGCAGGAGGTGCCTGCACAACGCGGTTTCATCCCACGCGCCCACGGTGCTCACTCGCTGCTGTTATTTGTGCGAGCACATGTGTCTTTTGGCATAAATAGTAAAACAGGAAACATAACAAAGAGAATAAAAAAAGAGTATGTTCCAGACAGATCGCAAAGGAATTCCAACTTACTCTGCAAACATACTGGCTTCGTGCTCCAGGCGAGAAAGTCTGAGATCGCACGATCGTGCTACTCCGAACAAAAGGGGCCCCCCGGGCCCGGCGGCTCGGCCGTTCCTGCAGGAGACTCGCTGCTGCTTCTGGGAAGAGATCTTCTGTGTTGGTTTCCTTGTCAACCTAGGGAGTAGCGCACCATGACCGTGGCTTCTTCCGTAACATGAGCACTGAACTCAGGGGGAACCCCTGTCTGACTTTTCCACTTGGAGGTTTAACTGGCGTGTCCCATGTCACACATGCAGAATGGAACCGCGGATATTCCCCCCAAAGACTCCCCCCATGGGGATCTCTACTTCTCCATCTGTTCATGCAAAAACATCTTGGTGGCATCTGACTCCTGATCTCTTTCGCACGCCCCATCTCTGGTTCAAGAGCAAATCCTGATGGCTATCTATATTGAAGATCAAGTGGGTTTTGACCACTTGTTGGCAGCCCTTCCCCTGGATCGCCATCATTTCACACCCAGATCAGTGCATGGGGGTCTCACTGGTCTCCCCTAGTCCACATCCCCTGCCCCTCATTCTGTCCTCAACACAGCAATCAGGGAGATCCCAGGAAAACCAAAGTCAGGCCCTGCAATTCCACTGCTAGGTAAATACTCCAAAGAGCTAAAAACAGGTGTTCAAACAAATGTTTGCACACAAATGTTTGTAGCAGCACTATTCAAACAGCCAAAAGGTGGAAATAGCCCCAATGTCCACTGATGGGTGAATGGATCAACAAAATGTGTTCTGTCCTTACGAGGGAATGTCATTCAGCCATGACAAGGAATGAACTTCTTACACACGACACAATGTGGATGAGCCTCGAAAACATTAAGCTGAGGGAACGAGCTCACACATAAAATGCCACGTTATATGATTCCATTTGCATGAAACATCCAGAATGGGCAAATCTGCAGAGATAGAACGGAGATTTTGGCGGCTGCCGGGGGGAGAGGGAGGGGAATGGAGAGCGGCTTTACTTCGGAGTGACGACAGTGCTGCGGAACTAGACAGAGGTGGTGGATGTCCAACACTTGTGAGTGTATTGAACGCCACTAAATTGTACACTTTAAAATGGTTCAGTTTATGTTATGTGAATTTTACTTCGATAAATCATTTTAGGAAAAAACTAACAAAAAATCCTTAAGTCAGATCATGTCACCACTGGGCTCAAAACCGCCCACCAGTTTTCCACACCTCTCAGAGAAAAGCCAGGGGCCTGAGAGGGCCCTACTCAATCCGGCCCCTTTAGACAATTCCCTCCTCGCTCCCCGGCCCTGGCAGCCACCGCTCCACTCTCTGTCCCTGTGAATGTAACTACTCCAGGCACCTCGCATGAGCAGAATCACACAGCGCTTGTCTTTTTGTGCCTGCCTCTGAGAGTAGAAAAAACAAATTGAAGTTTTTTTTCTATTCTCTCACTCAACAACAGTCGACACAGAAGATTCAGCGATGAAATGTGTGGGGTTTCTCCTCACTGACAAGCAAACCATCGATTCTGCAGCAGACGCCAGTTCGATTCTGACAGTATCCGCCTGCCCCCCACACCCAAAACCAATCACAAGCTCCACGTTAGTTTGGGCTTCTGACCAACTGGCCTAAAATAGGGGTTCCCACAACCTCCCTTCCTTGGGTTCCATTAATTTGCTGCAATGGCTCACAGAACTCAGGGAAACACTTACATTTATTGGTTTATTATAAAGGATACAGATGAAGAGATATGCGGGGCAAGGAACGGGAAGGGGTGTGGAACTTCCACGCCCTCTCTGCGCACACCACCCTCTAGGAACCTCCACGTGTCCAGCTATCGGGAAGCTCCCTAAACCCTGACCGTTTGGAGGACAATCAATCATGGAGGCATCATGACTGATTAAACCATTGGCCATTGGTGATCAACTCCATTCAGCCCATCTTCCCTCCTCGGGAGCTGGGGCTAGGACTGAAAGTCCCAGCCCTCTAGTCCTGCCTGGGTCTTTCCAGGTGACCAGCCCCAGCCTGAAGCTACCTAGGGCTGCCAGCCAGCAGTCAGCTTGTTAGCATACACACAGACATTATTTTGGAGAGTCTAAGTATATTAGGTGCAGTATGCCAGAAAACGGGTCACAGATGAAATACTATTTTACAATATCACACTGGCTTATTTCACTCAGCATGATGTCCTCAAGGTTCATCCATGGCATAGCACGTGACAGAATTTCTTTCCTTTTAAAGGCTGAATCATGCTCCATCGTACGGACAGACCCACTGTGTTTATCCATTCATCCACTGATGGACGCTTCAGTTGCCTCCTCTTGCTTACTGTGAATAACGCTGCCACGAACACAGGTGTGCAAGTGTCTCTTCGAGATCCTGCTTCCAATTCTTTTGGATATGTATCCAGAAGTGGGATTGCTGGATCACATGGCAGTTCTACTTGCAATGTTTGGAGGACCTGCCATACTGTTTCCATAGCAGTTGCACCATTTTATAATCCTGACCTTTCTAAAATGTCAGTATAAATTTACATCTCTAAATGTAAACCCTTTCTAAAATTGCAAGCCTCTCTAAAATTGAGAGCCCTGCTTACCTCCCATCTTATTCTCCGGCAGCCTCTGTGACTGTCTGAAACACTCTTGCACGCTATCTTGGCCGCCCTCTTGAGGGCGGGAGGTATGTGTGACGCCCACAGAGACAGAACGCAAACGTGGTAAAGGACACACAATTGGGGCATCTAGGCGATGAGTATATGGGTATGCGTTGTGTTATTCTAGCAACGTTTCCATCGATTTAAAGGTTTTTGAAATTAAAATTTGAGGGAGGGGGAAACACCACACTGGCCTCCCAGGGCCACTCACCATGATTTGGGCTGTTGCTTGGCAAGGTCTCGGAGAATAGAACAAGGACAGTCACTGGCAGCCTGGCACAGAACGACTATTCCAGGCCTGCTGTAGGGGCTGCAGCTTGGGAAGCCGCCGGGGGGCAGATTTTACTTTGCGTTTCAGGGTGAGGGCAGGGGCCAGGGTGATAACATGTTCTTTTGAGCTGAACAGTTTGGGAAACAAAGTTTCAAAAGAGCACTGCTACAGCACCTTCCAACCTCAATGGGCTCCAGCATTTGTCACTGTGGACGTGACAGATTTCCTCCTTGAAGATGCGGTGACAAGCACAGCTATGATCAGACAACGAGAAAGGGCGAAAGCACGCTTTGCTGATCGCAATGTTATGAAGGAGGAAGAGTAACTACAAGAGTCCAAAACCTTCAGGGCTTGGGAAACTTCCCGAAGACAGGAATGGATCAGCACATGCAGGCGTGTGAAGGAGTCAAAGTCCTCTTTCTTAGCACAGCTGTCCTTTGCTTGCAATCTAAAGTGCAGACATTTCTACCATACCTGGTGTGCTCATTTTAAGCCCTTTACAGATCTTAGACCATTGACGTGTTTTCCTCAAATCTCAGGGAAAAATGGCCTTCGCTGTCACCCCCAAATCCAATAGCACTGCCACTGCATAACATGACTTCCCCACATACCACAACGCCAAGTGTGTGTGTTTGCAGGCCACCCACGCTGCTCCCCTCCTGAGCCCATCAGCTCAGGTGTCCTTTAGAGCATCCCCTCTGCCCATCCCTCGCACCTGCCATGAAGGATCTGGGGGCAAGGAGCCCCTCCTCCCAGGGCAGTGCCTGGCATCCTACAGCAAAATGTTGGGGGGCTCTGTGAAACCCCTTGACATTTCCTACTTACCTTAACAGGCGGGGCCTGAAGTTTCTCAGGGCTGTAAGGATCTGCCTGGCCAGCAAATGCGTGTCCCTGGATGGCATCAACACCAACGCAACAGGGCTCTGGGTACGGGGGGCTGGTCTGGGTGCAGTTGCTGCAGCCACTATCCATCGAGTCGGCCTGCCAGCTCCTAAAGGGCGACATTGCGAAAGCCCACAAAATGGTCATCCAAGGGGCTTCTGCCGTGCAGCTTTTAGAGAGCAGCGGTAGAGGCACGTGATAAAACCTATTTCTTTGCAAAGACTGAAGACAGCTGCTTCTCTCGTAAAGTAAAGGGGCGTTTGTCTGCTCTAGGGAAGACAACACTTCAAGGACTTTCTTTAAACGGGCCTCTCTGTATCAGCAATCGCACCTGTCCATCCCTGAACACGACGCCCTCCCTCTCTGCTGCGCGCTGCGCCTTCTGGAAATAAACTCCCCTGTAAGCTACATTCAGGCAAAGCCAGAGAGGACCGACAGAAGCCAGTCACGAGAGCAGCTCGCTCTCCCGAGCTGTCCGGCTGCTTCACGCAGGTCTCCAGAGCGAGGCCTCGTCCACAGCTGCTTCAGGTGAAGCATGATCCCATCTCAAGGAAACGTCCAGAACAGTCAACTCCACAGAGGCAGAAAGCAGGTTCATGGCTGCCAAGGGCTAAGGGAGGGGAATGGCAGTGACTGCTAACAGGTGTGGGGTTTCCATTGGGGGTGACAAAAATGCTCTAAAATGTACTGTGGTGAGGGTGGTGACTGTGACCACCCTAAAAACCACTCAGTCGCACAGTTTAGGTGGGTGGATTATATGGCAGATAGCCATATCTCAATAAATCTGTTCACGGAACCCCCAACAAGTTCAGGTGACTTTATTGTACCTGATCCTGGCAGAGCGCAGTCGCCCCAGAGCCCACTCCTGAGAGAAGCTCCGGGACGGGAGGAGAAGGCGGAAAGCCTGCACGAGAGCTGGGGGACAGCTCAGCTCAGCGCTAGGTGCCCGGCCAGAACCTGGGCAGGGGCACGGAAGAACCTCGCGCCACGTCCTACAGAGATGTGTGGCTCAGAAAAGCAACCGCACCTCGGGGAGAGCCGCGGCTGCCCGGCTCCAGCCGCCCCATCTCCCCGCAGGTTTTCAAGAGCTTATTGCCCGGAGGCCGCGGTGCCGCTGCCGTGGGGAGGACGGTGTGGCCCGGACTGGCTCTTACCGCTCAGACACGGCCTCGGCTTGCTCTTCCTCCTCGGTGCGCCCCAGCTTCACGCGCTCCTCGGCCAGCTCCCTCTCCACCGCCTGCAGCTGCGCCGTGGTTCTGGCCAGCAGCGCCGCCACCTCGTCCTGCAGGAGACGGGCGCTCAGCCACACAGCTCTGCCGCAGCTCTGCCACACGGCAGGTGGGCCACCGCCCCCCACGCTGCCCCGTTCAGAGGGGTATATTCATGTGGCCTTTTCCACAGCTCCCAGGGCTCAAACCAAAAATGGCCAACGTGCCACCCGTGACCAGGCACAAGTTTGCATGAAAAAGGCATTCTCATGCAGTGGCCGTGAGCATGGACATGTCTCACGTTTATCACCTCCCTTAACACTCAATACCTTCATCGCCACGGCATTCTGCCTTTAAGCCTACACAGACGCCTCCTAGATATGAATGACTTCCCCAAGTAAAAGCCAGTCTCCGAGCCACGGAAGCAGTAGCTCCTTAAAGCACGGCCAAGTACCGTCTTGCTGGAGGCGGGGTCCCCTGCCGAGCTGTCCCCCGCACGCCCGCTCTCCCTGGTCCTCGGCGGCTCTGGGCTGGTGAAGACCTGGACCGGGTGCCAGCGCAGCTGCATGTCGCTGGAACTGTCGTAGTCTGCCAAGTTAATCTGAGCAATGCCCTGCGGGGTGGCAAACAAAGCCAGAACAGGCAGTGCATGATTTCACTGTAACTGGAGTCCTTTAAAATACCAAGCTCACCCTTTAATCTTAACCAAAAAAGGCACGAAATGTTTCATTGCTGTTGAAGGGACTGCAGCACAACGAAACAGGTCTCAGAGGATCCTAATGGGGGTGGCACCCTGGTCACTTGTTTGGCCCAATCAGAAAGTGCTCGAAAGGGAACAGTGGCAGAGAAGGGGCAGCCTGGAGGGCTGGGTCAGGCCCAGGGTTCTGCCACTTGATGAGCCAGTGATGCTCTCAGGGACTGCTGAAATGAGAAAGCACTGCTGAACCCCGACTGCCTAATTCTGCTGGGGCACAGGGGACGGGACTGAAGGGGAAAACTCCAGCCGTGGAGAGAAACCACTCCGGCTTCCAAACCCTGGCCTGGGCACTGGACACACCGCCAGCTCTCTGGAGGCCTAGTTCTAGGTTGCCACATAAAATACAGAGCATTTAGGTAAATCTGGATTTCAAATAAACAATGGATTTTTTAGAAGTGTAATTAAGACTCAAATATTACATGGAATATACTTAAAGAGTATCCATAATTTATCTGAAATTTAAATTTGACTGACCACCCTATATTTTTATTTCCTAAATCTGTTAGCCCTGCTGAAAGTGGGGATAACATGGAAGCTATCTCATGGCGTTTTTTAAGTATTAGCTGAGATAATACATCCCTTTCTGTGTTCCCAGCCACGGAGATCACTTAGCATCGTGACAACGTCTAAGCAACTCGCCACGAGAAAAGAGAGGACAGGAGAGAGGGAGGGAAACAGAGACAGGGACAAAAGAGAAGAGAGAGAAAGGCAGAAAGACAAAGACAGACAAAAACTGAGGAACAGAGGGTGACGACAGAATACAAAGACAGAGAGAGACAGGCGGAGGCGGCCCGAGGCCCGCCGCGTACCAGCAGCTCTTCCTGCAGTTGCAGATTCAGCGAGCACACGTACAGCTGAAGGGACTTCAGCGCCAGCATGCCGGACGGCACAGGGACTCTGAAAACTTCGTTGAACACCAGTGGCGCCTGGAATTCCAGAGCTTTGGAGCAGTAGGTGCTGGGCGTGCCCGAGTCCAGCGGGGGCAGGTAGACGCGGACGTGGCTGGAAGCAGGAGGAGGAGGGAAGACAGGCAGCGCTCCCTGGGGGCGCGCAGACCCGCACACTTGCCCTCTTGGGTGCCCATGGGCAGAGTTTCAAAACCCTTTGGAGAAAGCTCCTTTCCCGACCAAGAGTAAGCCCAGAGAACTAGTGTGCCCTGGAGAGACAGATGTCGCAGGCAGGACTGAAGGCGGTGGCGGAGGGCAAGAGCCCCTGGGCTCTCTGCACAGCCTTCCTGCTGGGGCACCTTGTGTTTCCCGCCCTTTCGGCCCCAGCCTGGAACTCGCCCAGGACAGTCCTCAGCCACTTACACCAGGGCCTTCTAAGGCCTGTAGAAGACTAGTTTGCAGAGAAGACGCCTGGAAGGGGGCCCACTCTGGGATCTGAACGGGCCATTACAGGTGTGGTCACCCGCCTGGGTAAGTGGGACCCTCTGTCAGGCACCTATCTGGGGCCATGAAGCCCAGAAAGGTAGCGATCCCACTACCAAGGCCAAAGTCACCAGGTGACCCCAACTGGTCCCACCATGTCTTTTCTTTTCCTTCTCCTCCCGTCAGCTGAGCACTCCCAGAGCCCAGCCAGACTCCTCTTAGTGCACATCAGGACCACAGGGCCAAGTGTGGCTGTGTCATCACCACCCATCGCTGGCACCATGGAGGACATTTTCAGCCCAAGTACTGCCAATGACGGGTAGGGACTTCCTTGGCGCTGACGGCATAGGACTAGCCTGATTCCGTCACCTCTGCCTGCCTCAAATATTAACCAGACTCTTTTACAAACACATGATCCTCCATACCTCAGGTAGACATTATCCTGGTGTTTTACTGTAAACTCAGGTGCCCAAAGTGCCCCTTCCCTCCCCAAGCTGTCGCTCACACTTTGCAGTCCTCCTTCACCGCCAGCCCCGCGGGGCTCTTCAGCTGCAGCACGTGCACGAGGAGACACTCGCTGGCGACGTCGTGCCTGGGAAATCGACCATGAGTTCACGGACAGCAACTTCCCGTGGTGGAGGCATCCTTCTGACTCAACTACTGTGGTGGCCGTCAACTGACGGGGATTTGCCCCACCCTACCCCAGGGGACATCTGCAACATCTGGAGACTTTTTCTCGTCACAAGTGGAGGGGGTACTGCTGGCATCTAGTGGGTGGAGGTCAGGGACGCTCTCATAACAAAGATTGGTGGATCTGGCCCCACATGTCAGCCGCTGCCTTTCTTGAAACTGCGATTCGAAACCGAATGGTGCTGTGCTGCAAGCCACCTGGTTATCTGCTCTGGGGAGGAGCGGAAGACCTCACTGGCCATGCTGCAGCGAAAGAATCGACTGCCGATGGGGGTGTGTGAAAATGTCCCCAGGCCTTTCCGGACCACCATGCCCCAGTCCCCTGAGGTGACAGCTCCCAGCTGTGAATCTCAGTGTCAAAAGACAGCAATGGAGCCACTGTCCCATCACTCCTTCCCGCCACCTCTGTGCCCTGATTTGAGGCCGGGGTTGGGGCATCGAGGTGGGGGGAGCAGCAACCAGGTGACGTGGGTCCCCCATCTCGCCTGGCCTGTGTGCAGAGGTGTGAACCACTGCGTGGGCCCCCATCTACGGACCACCTGTCAGAACAACAAGGAAGGAGTGTTCGGTACTCACAGAACACCCACGTGGATCTGGGGGTCTTCATTACCGCACGTGTCTCCACAGGCGCACTCCTCGGCGTCTTCACTCCTAGCACGATCAGAAACCCCCCGGCTCGGTTCCACAGGGAACTGATTACCACGGGTTATGTAGAAGCTCTCTCGTCTTAAGAGACAGCTTTGTTAAAATGCAACATAAATAAATAAAGACGTAAAGTGGCTGAAAGGACATGGCAGGTCCCCGGGATCCATGGGGGTGTCTCACTGGGTACCTGCCTACAAGCTGGTGTTTCTTTTGTTTTTTTGTTTTAAGAAAATAACTTTGGGCTGGGCGTGGTGGCACACGCCTGTAGTCCCAACTACTGGGGAGGCTGAGGCAGGAGGATCGTTTGAGCCCAGGAGTCTGAGGTTGCAGTGAGCTATGATCTCACCACTGTACTGGAGCCTGGGTGACAGAGCAAGATCCTATTTGTTACAAAAAAAAAAAAAAAGAAAGAAAATAACTTCATATACCTTTCAAAACCACATGTGATATTCAGGGAAACGTTTAAGAATTAACTTTTAAAACGTTTGCAGTAAGTGAAATGTCCAATCAAAATAAAGCACAGAATCCCAAAAAGTATCTTGTTGTTGCAAAGTGTTTCCTATGTCTAGGGAAAGGGTGGAAGGGAGTTCATTTCTAGCGAATGTCCTTTCCAGATCAGCGGGTCTCTCCCATACATTGATTCACCTTGTTCAGCTCTATCGTTTTTGGGGCCAGGGAGAAAGAAGTTGTCATAGAACTGTGGCCTCCAAATGCCACATAGAAGCTAGAGGGGTTTGCTTTGTAGGTCTCTAAGGTCCAACTTTCCAAAGTTGAAAGAAGGTAGAAAAATATTCTATCCCTGGATATAGAAACAGTTTCGATACATAAACGTTTCAGTATGGACCCTTTTTGCACTTGACAGTAACTGCGCTAAGTCCGTGCGGGGGGGTTGGGGGGGAGGAAACAACAAAATCAGCTTCTAACCTCTTGGTTAGGGGTTCAAACACCCCACTGTCGCTGGCCAGCGAGTAATCCGACAGGCACGCAGACACGCGGCGCGCTCTCCTCTCCAGAGTCTTGGCACTGTCTTCTCGAAGAGTCACTGCTGCAAACAAGGGACGTACCCAAGGTCAGGAGATTATGGCACGGGGGACCAGGAACCTCTAAGTTAGAGCACATACTAAGTCACTAAGTGTTCCTGTGACACACCACAATGTGTACATACATATAAACATCCTGCACTCAACTTTCTTTTTTTTAATATTGAAAAATTGAAGAGAGAGATTTCTGGCTACTTTAAAAGCTTTCAAACTGTTTGGAAAGACACCTGGATGCATAAATCTCTTTCCACCCTCCCAGTGAGCACAGAGAACAAAGAGGATGGGGAGATGCCCCTCTGAATGCACTGCGAGAAGGGCTCTCACGCCAGCCCAGATGGGGACACACACCATGCTTGCCGAGCGGTGGCATTTCTTATTCCTTTCTTTATAGTGCTTGGCGTTTTCCATGTTTATGCAATAAAATACTGCTTTTATAATCAGGGAAAAAATTTAATTTCCCAAATAAGCCTTAACAAAATTTAATGACCTTCGAAAGAGAGGACACAGTTGGACCCAGACTCATCCTTCAAAAACACATCCCCAGAGATCTGTGGCCCTCAGGGGAGGACGCAGGACTCAAACTGGCTGTCTCAGTAACTGCAGTTTCCTCCCCGGGTCCCTAGTTTAGTCAACAGCCAGAGACAACCACTGAGATTTTCCCTTTTAACGTTTCATCAACTGTTTCTACCCCTTACCTCACAGCAGTAAGTACCTTTTAACAAAACCAACGGAAATGTGCACGTGATCTTTCTACGGTAAATGTGGACGTGTGCACAGAAGTCTTAGCGTTTCATAGAGAGGCACATTCATTAGAAGGCAGACTAAGACAGGAAGCGCCAAGCTGGTGCCGCCCTGCCAAAACCGTTAACAATGTAGGTCCCTCTGTGGTCGCTGCACTTCTCTCAGGCTAGCTAAGCTCCATGAATTCGAATTCTTCACATCTGTACATTCCCAAGTTGAAGGAATCGTGAGTCCATGGATGACCACCCTTCTTTTCCACCAAGTTATCATTCACGACAAGTAAACACAAACACGTTAAACAGAGCACAAAACAGGGCCATGGCCACTGGTCTCACAATGTCACCTGGAGACAAAAGTCGGCAATGGCAGCATGGGGGTGTTACCTACTTCTCTCCCGTCACCCCGGAATGGAAGTGAGCTCCCTCCTCTGGCTCTCATCGTAGGCCGGGACTCCCGAGTCCAGCCCTCCTCTGCCTCGCTACCATGGGGAGAGACCCTAAACCCCTGGCCCTGAACTGCAAATGGAACCTGCCAGTCTGCTGACTCAATGCCCAGCAAACAAAACCAACCACTCCTTCCGTTCCACATCCTGACCCCTGGCACAGTGTCTTTAAATGCCTCAGGTGACAATCCTCAGCCCCTCCAGCTAACCCAACCTGACGGTGTAATTCTGACCACACTTCCCTCTTGCCTTTACAATGGAAGTCAATGAAGAGAGAAAATTAAGGAACCAATCCTTATGGAGCCCAGGCTGAGGCACCGAGTTCACAGGGCTACCAGAAGCTGGAGCTGCCAAGAGGAAGCAGTGCCCTGGGGAGAAGGAAGCACGTGAAGACCCCACATCACACACCCCCGAGTCTGCTCTTGGGCTCCAAGGTAATGGGGTTGACGATGGGGAGAAATGCTAATGAAACAAGGCATAAAAAATCTTCCAGTGTTCATTAAAAAAATCCCCGAGCTATTCATCATTACAGACAGACACTGAAACTCAAGGACACAAACACTGATAAAAAGGAAAAAAGTACAACGAAAACCACATTGTGGACAAAGCCAGAAGCCGGCATATTAAAATAATAAACACCATTACATTTTGGAAACAAACATACAGAGAGAATAAGTATTTAAAGTTCTACACAACTTTAGCAGTCATCGTAAATATTAATGTTGAAGTAATGATAATAATGATGACAAGTTACATGAAAGTGAAGCTACATGATACACTCTCCTTGGCCACATTCCAGCCATCCTAAACACATCAATTCACTGCATAAAGACATCCCCACAGCCGGAGCAACAAAGGTGAATGAGGGAATTCCAAGGCCACTTACAGTGAACGTTTCTGTCGAGCCGCATGAAAAGAGATTTAAAAAAAAAAGCACAAAGTGAAAAAACTGTACAATTTAAGCCAATGGTTTTTAACAGAGTATGAATATAATAAAAATATCAATAAATAGATGAGCAAAGTCAAGATTTTTATGGATTCTGATTAGCAAATACTTTTGGGTAGATGAAAATGGGAAAGTCTTCCAAAATCATAACACATCTGACTTACAATCCAAGGAAGACAAAGCTAGTAAAAATGCAAATCGTGTTCCAGGTCACAGCACATTGCCTACCTCTGTCCTGCCTTCTGGCCCCTCTGACTGATTTAAACCTCAATGGAAGAAATCGTTCAGAGCTTGCTTTGCAGGTTTGGGTGATTCTGAGTTTTATCTTACTAAAACTTGTTTGGGGCTCAGCTTAGCCTGCACTGCTTCCAACATGACTGATAAATGACTGGGTGGGGTAATACGATGGGTACCAAGATCTAACTTTATGAAGCTACCACGACTCTGGGCCCAAGAGTTCCCACAAGCATCAAGAGAGGCAAGGAGCCCCCTGTGTCCATGCCTGAAGCTGGTTATTCAACCCAGCCCTCTGGAAGCACCCAAAAAGACCCATTAACTGGGTCAATTATTTCAGTTTCTAAGGATAAAAGTCATTGTGTCCTTAGAACAATGTCTTACAGGAATCCACCACCAGGCGGCAGTGTTATTTAAAAACTCCACCACAAGTGTAATATAAGAATCTACCACCAGATGGCAGTGCAACACAAGAATTCGTCACACGTGTAATAATAAGAATCAACCACCAGATGGCAGTGCAACACAAGAATTCGCCACACGTGTAATAATACAAACTGACCACCAGATGGTAGTCTAACACAAGAAATCACCACGCGTGTCATATAAGAATCCACCACCAGATGGCAGTGCAACATAAGAATTCACCAGCAGCAGCATACAAAAATTCACCACTAAATGGTAGTGAGACACAAGAATTCACCACCAATGTGATACAAATATCCACTTTGCTGGTGACAGTGTCTAAACGTTGTGCATACAAATATGCCCCAGTCTAAGAAGTTTGAACCAATAATGTCTGCCACAAAGTGGGAAGGAAAGGTAAAGAAATCAGGGTAAGAAATTAAGTTTGCTCTTCTCCCTTCCACCCTCCTTTTCCCCTGGCCCAAAGGGGCCCTTGGGCCTTGTATGGATTTTATGTATAACCAGACTCATATTCTTAAATCTCATCCTTTAAAGAGAAGCTGCTGATGGCAAGAGGAGGGAGACTAAGAGAAAAGTAAGCTTAAGCAATGACAGATGTGCAGTTTGGTCCTTAGTATGTATTTTCTTTTTTGAATGAAAGGAACAAACATAGAGCAATGGCCTTATGATTATAAAGAACAAAGCCAATGAAGGTTACCTGCATATGAGAATTACAGAAACAATGGACATGGGGATACCGAAATGTGCTTACAAACACAGAGAAAAAGACACTAAAGTAATAGAGATGCCATAAAGCCATGGGGCAGCCCCAGAGCATACCGGCCTCTGTGAGTGCTAACAGACTACTATTTTACAGATGGAGCGATCATAGATCAATCAGCTTGTCTCTCAATCTATTAATCGATCTATCTCATGGGTAACAAAACAGTGGCGAATGGAAGAGACCATAATGATCACCTCGTTTAAGGGCAGGGAAGGTGAGACGCGGCCAAGTCCAAGGATATGCATACCTAGCAGTTGACAGGGCAGGGGACAGAATCTTGGCCTCTAAGCTACTAGTCTGAAGGTGTTTCCACTACAACACACCACACTAGTTTTATTGCTACCTTTCGCTGCATAAATACTCAGCAGTATGTCAGGGTTTCTCGGCCTCAGCACCATTGACATTTTGTGGGGCTGTCCTGTGTACCGCAGAATGCTCGGCAGCATCCCCGTACCCTGCTTGCTAGATGCTTGCAGCAACCCCTCTTCCCCCAGCTGTGACAAGCAAAAATGTCTCCAGACACTACCAAGTGCCCTCCCCCACCCGGGGGCAGGAGGCAAAAACACTCCTGGTTGAGATCCACTGTATCAGCCAGAATCTACACAAATTATCTAGTGTTTGCCCAAATGGGATTTCTAAAACATTTTCGCTGTGCAAAGAGAAGTTGATTAAATGATCTGAACTTCAGGAATGGGAGACCTTGTTCTTGATCCTCTTTAAAACTGAAGGAAGTTAAAGTTGCCAGGGGCTGGCGTGAAAAAGCACACAGGGTCACTATTCTCTCCAACAGTAGTTTGGTTTTCTAAGCGGGCTATTAGCTGAAAGACTCTGGCATCAAGGAGGACCTCAATTAACACCAATCAGGTGAAGCTCCATGCAGCCACATGTTCCTCGATTTGCAGACTCCCAGAGAAATCGTTCTGCTAGACACGACCAATGCTCACAGGCACATCTCTTGAAATTACACAATTACTTTTACTTCCGCATTTGAAAGAATGACATCCTTAAAAATTATGAGGGGCGGGCACAGTGGCTCACACCTATCATCCCAGCACTTTGTGAGGCTGAGGCCGGAGGATCGCTTGAGGCCAGGAGTTTGAGACCAGCCTGGGCAACATAGCAAGATCCATCTTTACAAAAAACTAGAAAAACTAGCCAGGTGTGGTGGCACGCACCTGTAGTCCCAGCTACGTGGCAGGCTGAAACAGGAAAGATGGCTTGAGCCTAGGAGTTTGAGGTTGCTATGAGCTATGATGATGGCACTACACTCCAGCCTGGGTGACAGAGCAAGATCCTGTCTCAACAATTTAAAAAATAAAAAAATTCTAAAGACAAAAAAATTAAGAGATGAAGTCAAAGGGACAAATGAAATAGAGATTTCTACTGGGCTTCAACCACACCAGTCCAGTGCTGGTTCTTAGGCAGGCACACACAGAATGTTCCACGTTGGCACACAGCCTGCAGAGTTCATTAAGGCCCTAATACATCTTCATCAGCCTCTGAATGTGCAAGACCGTGTGGGTCTTACCCTGGTTTTCAACAATTAAGTACATTCTAAAAACCAGCCAAATTCCCAGAAAAGACCACTTTGCCAATTTCAATTGTCTTTCCCCAACACAGATTGGAAAGACTAGAGCAGGTGTATTTCTTTTTCCTAATTCTATCAAATATTCCTAAATTTAAAGCTCACTATGTACCTGAAAAGCTAGCCAGCCTCAACGCGGATGCCCACGATTCCTTCCCAGGAGGATCTATTAACACTTACTTCCACCCATGGGAGCCCCGGCCAACTGGGGTCCTCGCTCGTGCGGTCCTTCCCCGTCCCCAGGGAATCCGTGTGGCTGAAGAGACACTGTGGCCTGCGAATCTTCGTCCCCCAAAGCGGAGGCCTGAGCCCGCAGTCTGTCCAGGGCACCCAGGCCTGGCACCTCAAAACCATCTGCCAGCTGCGCCAGGGGCGAGTCCCGCGAGGCCGGGAGGAAGGGCGTGTCCAAGGGCGAGCTCGGGGGCGACAGAGAGGACAGAGAGGAGCGGGAGGACAGGGACGCCAGGGACTGGGGCGTGTCCAGGGACCGCCTCTGCCTGTGGAAGCCCGGGTGGCCCGGGGGGTCTGTGAAGGGGGCATCCCGTCCCAGGCAGTCGGCGTCGGCCTTCTCGTACTGCGGGAGGCCGTAGATGTCGGTGAAGCTGATGGAGCTCAGGGACCCGCGGCTGGAGGTGAGCGAGCCTCGGCTGGAGGCCAGGGACCCACGGCTGCTCCCCGAGGACACCGTCAGGGTGCTGGCAGACAGGCTGAAACGACAGAGCGCCGCGGTCTCAGAGACGCAGCGGGCGCCCGAGCAGAGCGGCGGCCGCGTGGGCGTCTGCAGGGCCTTCGGCGGGACTTCTCTGCTGCTTGTGAGTGACGGGACAGGGCAGGGGGCGACAGCAAACTTGCTCGAGTTATTCAGCCTGAGCCTCCCTTGCCCCGGGGACTGCATGGGTAACAGCCGCCCCCTGGCCGCACTGTTGCGAGGAGTAACTGAGAAAACACCAGAGACTAAGCCCCGACGCTGCGCTTCCCACCGCAGTGAGCACTTGAACATGGAGCTATTCCGGAGCACCCAGATCTTACTTACCTTAAAACTATTCATGTCCTTAAAAAAAAGAAACCCAAAATAAAAATGTGGACGTGCCTATATGCACCCTCCTGAAGCTATCGATTAGATTACGCAATCCTTGCATGAATCTGACTTCGCACCGGTTACTTATCCTGACGCCAAAGTGAGTGCTCCTCACGTTCCCCGAGTCTCGCGTCAGCATCTTAAAAATCTGTGTCCACTTTTCCATTCTGCGTTTAACGCCACTTCAGCTTCCACATTCCAGCAGCAGAAAATCCCAGCTAAAAAGAACTCCGCAGTCCATGCACGTGGCGCCACAACACGATAATTAAGTACAGTTTTCTCATTTAAAAGAACCCACCTCTTTAACTGGGACTGGAGATAGGATGTCAAGCGGGTGGCTTCTTCCAGCTGCATCAGTAGACAATTTCTTTTTTCCTGAAGGAGAATCCTGTAGGAAACAAAACAGCCAATTAGTGGACTGGAAAGATGGGGAGTATATTTTCCTAACAAGGCATTCGACTGTAAGTTCCCCACAGTTGATTTAGGTTGGCGTGACTATCAATTCTAAAAGCACCTAGGTCCTGAGTGCCAAGATAACAGACTGACTGTGTCCTATTTGGAAAATACACCCCAGGCACCCTGGGCAGTGCCCGCCACGCTGCGGAAGCTCGATCGCCGGTGCCCGGGGCAGCGGGCGGGCGGGTGAACCACGGCAGACAGACGGATAGATGGATGGGAGGCCGGGCGGGGTGGAAGAACACATGACTGGCCTAGAAGACAGGTTCAAGTGCAGAGCATGCAGGAATTCCTCAGAACAAACCAGACTCCCTCATCCTAGGCCCCCTTCTAGGCAAAAATAAATGTAATTCTAAAATCTATAGAATTAAAAGATTAGAAGCAAATAAAACAGCAATTGTGGCTGTCTGTAGGTCATGGGGTTGGAAATAACTTTTTTCCTTCCTTTTACTTTTTTCTACTTTATAATTTTCTAGAACAAATTTTTTTCCCCACTGCATTAAGCCCACCACCTAGAACAGAGCCCAGCGTGTGTAGGCACACTTAATAAACAGTTGCAGAGTGAGTGCAAGAATGGATACATTTGTCTCTAGAATAAAACACTCCTCACTTACAAATCAGAACAATGGCATCGTGACATGTGGCCACAGTAGGTACCCTTAAAACATGACTCTTTCCACCAACAGGGAGGGGGACATGCAAGAGTTTGAGAGAGCTTGGTCAGGGTTGGAGCGAGAGGAAACCAGAAACGGACAGGATATGACGGCAGCCTGGGATTCACAGAATCCCACTTTGCCACCCACTCACAAGCTGTGTGGCCTTGGGCCAACGTCTTGCCCTCTCTGAGCCCTTAGTTTCAGTACCTATAAAAATGGAGTCCACAATCTCTAGCTCAGAGAACTGATGCTGCACAAATAGTGTATGGTGAATGACAAGTGATGGACAGACGGCAGCCTTCACCAATAACGGAAACGCACATACACCAACAGTTTCTACTCCATTGAATATCGGTGTAACTAGAGCCACTACCCAACCCACTTTAAAGTCGAATACAATATATTAAAACTGACGGCTTTCAAAGTGTGGCCCAAAGATCCCCAGGGATCCCTGAGACTCTTTCGGGGCTCCTGTGAGGGCCCCCCTTTCCCAGCCACACAGTGGTAGGCAGCTGGCTCTTCACACACTCACCCCAAATGGCCTATCGCGATAGCTGAGTGCCCGGGCGCTGCTTTCTAGGAAGCCAGCTGCTAAAGAGACTAATAGAAATGGAAAATAATACCACTCTTCTCACTAGTTTTTTGTCTCAAAAAAGTTATCAGTCATAAAAATGCTATTAACACATAATGGGGCTTTATTGTTATCTTTAACAAATATCTTAAAAATTTCTCAGTGCTACTTTCTAAATCAGTAAATACTGACAGATGAAAATCCACATAAACAAAAGCTCTTTGGGGTCCTTGGTAATTTCGGCTCTGGAAGGAGGTCCTGGGACTCAAAAAACTTTAAGAACAGCTATAATAAAGTTTAATGAGTAGAATTTTTTAAGATTCTACTTACCTATAATATTTTAATTTTTAAGAAAAATATTTTAACTTATGGCTCATACAAATGAAAATAACTTTCAAAAAGCAATTGTGTTCCACCGAGCGGATTTTCATATGTCATTCCAGAAGAGAGGTGTGAGCTTATAAAAGCATAGTGCTATCGGGCGCTTACAAAAAGCCAGCCACTCTGCACGCGCTAGCTCATCTACTGCTCATCCGATTCTATCCCTGCTTTACAGATGGGGAAAATGGCACTCAAGGAGCTAAAGAACTTGCCTCAGCGATGCAAGTTCAAAGCTTGGCCAAGTTGGCTTGAACCCAAAGCTGAGCCAGGTTACCAAGACACTGCACTGCCCCACCACCGGTGGCCTGCTGTGCAATTCTGTTGTTAGTACGTGCGCAATGAGGGGCTTCCTAAAGCCCTCTCAGTATTGCGCTCTCACAACCACAGGGACACTATCAGGTCACAGAGGATTCCAGGGGCAGGGATGACACCAACAGAGCACATGTCCTACTGCAAACAGCAACCAGCCCCAGAAAGCAATTTGTTGTAGGGAATTTGCCCAAGCTTGGTACGAGCCTAATTCTTTTCTTAATGCTTTTTCATAAATTTCAACCCAATCTGAATTCTATTAGCTCAAATCCCAAATTAATGGAATCTAAATCGAATTGAGTTCTTAGTGAAAACTAGCTCCACTCTTGAGTGACCAGGGTCGGATTTCCAGCCCATTACTCAATCCGTCGTCCATCTACTCCATCTCTCTCCATTTCCATGTATATTACATAGAGACACAATTACATGTACGGCACCATTTTAGGTTGTCTTTAATCATGACTTATTTTCAGATTTTTTATCCACAGTGAAAATTGGTTTAGATCAAATTCCCTACTTCTATCCAATATGTCACACTTGTCATTGTACTGAACAGGTGCATTTCAGAGCAAGCGAGCGTGAGAGAGCATGTTTGCATACGAGACCGCGTGCGAGCGCCCACGAGTGACCACATGCACAGTCTAATTTTACGCTGGTTATTCTGAAAGTTGAAGATGACTAAAAATGTAGTGTCCTTACCAAATAGGGGTGGGAGCATGTACATTAGCTGTGCTGTCAATAACTGAAACACCTAAAAACTGGAGCATAAACTGCTAAAACAGGAGTCTTAAATATTTGTCTTATTTTGTACACATTTTTCCAACTAAAAAGAAAAGGGGATACAGTTTCCTAGCAGAAAACTGGCCAGGGCTCAACCCCAAAAGGAGACAGCCTCATGCCTCCACATCAAAGGAGATGAACTTCAAAGAATATTAAGAACCAGTGCTATGAAGAGGAGTATGAAAATAACCTAACAGATTAAGAAAATATAGATTCTAATTTACTGTCTTTATTTCCTTTAGATAAAGTACTTTATTGTAAAGATGTCACTAAATTGTGACTGAAAGGAAAATGTGACTCCAGTTTTAACAAAATACAAATTTCTGCTTTTTGATAGACCTTTCATTTTCACAATCAGCCTTATACTTAAAGTTATTTGTCACTGGAGAGAGAGAACGTCTCAGGATGGCATCTCACAATAGAGCCCTGGAGTTCTCTGCTGAACATCAGCATCTTGCATAAATGCCTGCCACACTTTAACTCCAGCAAGCTAAATAACAAAGGATGTCATTTGTTGAGTCTCGACAGAAGCCGTCTGAAAGATCACCGAGGGCATTAGTCCCTGCCTGCTTCCACATCTCCGGGAGATGTGCAGGAGCTCCCTCCAAAAATGCCAGCCAGAGCAGGGGCCATGCCTGCTATGTGTCATCGGCCACTGGCAGGAGGCTTGACAAGGATCTGCGTCTCTCCAACCCCCTAGTGACACGCACTATCCAGCTTGAACTTGCCATTTGACAGTGATGACACCGAAGCTGAGATGGGGAAAGATGGCCCTGGTCGTACAACTGGTACATTTCAGCCCTAAGATGCCAACCTCGGTCCCTTCCTGCCCAGCTCACACTGGATCTCCTTCTAATGCCCCCAGCATGTGCCGTAGGAAGCCTCCTACCGTGTGGTCCCACGCTTCCAATCTTCAAGCACACCTCAAATGAAGGGAGGTGACATGGAGAAATGGGCCCTGCATCCACCTGGCCCAGGAAGTCAAGAGCTGCAGGAGCCCCACCTCCTTGCGATGCAGTGGAGGTCACAGAGGCGCTCACAGGGGCAAAGTGTTATACGTGGCATGAAAGTGCTTAGCATATGTGTATATGCTCCCCCTTGGCCGAGGTCATTCAGTGGCAGATTCAGCAAACACACCTGGGTCAATTTGGTCCGGTTGAGGACTGAGTGCCAGGACTTAGCATCTGGGCTGGTCCCATAAGAGACCCGTCTGGGTCACAGCTGATCCAGCTTTGGTGTCCCAGCCCTTGAACCCAGGCATCCGGGTAACCTAGCTCTGTGGAGTCCTGCGGATTTGTCCCTTGGGATCACAGTACTCCTGCATGTTGGGCAGCCAGTCACAGAGCGTAGGTATGGGGTCCTGAGGATCAGGTGTCATTTGTGGGACGAAATCCACCCCCTTAACTGAGAACCAACAGAACTCTCAGGCCCTCCTTTGCAGAACATACACGCGAGAATGTCAAGGACAAAACAGAAAGTAATGTTTAACTAAAAAAAATACAAATGCACAAGAGCACAGAAGAAAACTTTAGTTGATAATCCCTTTCCAGACTCAGAATCAACTCTTGGTTGAGAGGACAGGGCATGCCGTCATCTCAGGCAAAATCAAATTCACTCCTCTCTGAACACCATGGCATGCCCCCACCAAGGCTGCTGTGAGACCCTCATGCCAAGCCACACTCGTCTACCATAAAGATGACCAATGAGGCCAAGTGCAGTGGCTCACTCCTGTTAATCCTAGCACTCTGGGAGGCCAAGGCAGGAGGATGGCTTGAAGCTAGGAGTTCAAGACCAGCCTAAGCAAGAGCAAGACCCTATCTCTATAAAAAATATTAATAGAAAAATATGCCGGCCATCGTGGCACATGCTTCGACTCCCAGCTACTTGGGAGGCTGAGGCAGGAGGATCGCTTGAGCCCAGGAGTTTGAGGTTGCGGTGAGTGAACTATGATGACACCACGGCACTCGAGCCTGGGCGACAGAGTGAGACCCTGTGTCAAAAAAAAACAAAAACCAAAAAACAAAGACAACCAATGAATATCCAAGCATAAAGAATGTCCAGCAGATATAGAGAACAGTCATAAGATGTGACGAAACACTAGTTATAGGAGAATCTGAACAGAGGACATCATTCGGGTGTCCCTTACGCTGTATGTAGAGAATGCTCGCCCACAGCCAGCTTAAGATCA
>CAUYSK010045463.1:0-35771 GCA_963575035.1 Avahi laniger | reverse complement strand
CAGCAACCGCAAACTCCTGGGCTCAAGCAATTCTTCTGCCTCAGCCTCCCGAGTAGCTGGGACTACAGGCATGTGCCACCATGCCCGGCTAATTTTTCTATTTTTAGTTGTTTGGCCAATTTCTTTCTATTTTTAGTAGAGACGGGGTCTCGCTCTTGCTCAGGCTGATCTCGAACACCTAAGTTCAAACGATCTGCCCGCCTCAGCCTCCCAGAGTGCTAGGACCTCACCTTTCTTTGTGCTTCTTTGCCCTTTACTGATTTAAACGTACTTTCCCCCCTTAGCTTATGCTGTTACCTGGGAATTCCAGTTTCCCTGGGTTTATTTCTGGCTGTATCTGCTGACACCCCCATGGCTTATTGCTTTATTGCTCAGCTTTTTGAGAGTTTTTTCTTGTTGCTGCTTCTGTTGTTACTGTGGTCAGCTCTTTAGCAAGAATCTTCCTCCCTCCCCTGCCCCACGTGGTCCTTCTTGGCCCCTGGATTGTGGAAGCAGGGTACAGAGCTTTCATTTTGCTTCTGCCAGGCCTCCCGGGGGGTTCATAGGTCTAGGTCACAATTCATACTGGAATTTATTTTTTAGCTCGAATAGTATACATTCGTGTTCTATACTAAAGCGGCTCTGGCTCGGGGCTTCAGTTCCTGTCGGAGCTCATTTACTACCTCCCCCCGCCTCTCTAAGCCCTGAGCAGAGACCAGCTTTCTAATAGCCTTCCTGACTGCTGGACTCTTGCAGAGTTCTGGCAGAGATCTGGTTTTACACGAGCAGCTCAGTTCCTGGGCCCAGTGTGGACCTGAGCTCGTGTCTCCCAGGGCCTCGTCTCGGGTGCCTCGGAATCAGCCTGTGCTTTTACGCTTTAGCTTTGAGTTCCCTCTGCGTGTCGGGCTCCAAGGGATCTTGCTTTCCTTCTTTTAAACTCAGCAGTGTAATTAGAGTTGAGGAGCCGAAACGTTCTGGTTGGTGTAGCCTTTCCTTCTATCTTCAGCCAAATGTGCTCACCGTTAGCTGGTTCTGCTGATGGCTGTGTCACGTTTTGCTGTGTTTGCTTTTTAATTTTCTTTCCCTCTCTAGCCCTGGCTCCTTGAGCACTCGCCCGGCACGGTGTCTGCAAATAGTGAACAAACGAAGAATAACAGCCACTTGATCCTTAATGCCCTTGTTGGGTCTGTGGCGATTTACAACGGGAAGAATCAGTCCTAGGCCCAGATTTGCACGAAGGTGCCTCTGTCTGTGCGTCCTGGTCACGTTGTCTCATGGCTGCGTCTCCCTCCTGCTTGCGGGCGCCCCGCATCCGGCTTGGCGGGCCCTGCCCACCTTCCGTCAGGGAGCTGGTCCATCTCTGGACTTGGTACCCAGCCCTGTCTGCCCGTTTGCTCTGTGTCTTCCTATTATCTTTTCTTGGGAGGTCTCCAAGGCGTTCTTTGATTAAAAATAAAGCAAAGCTTTTCTGCTTTCATGCAGCGTTTTTAAAGGAAATTTTGTTTACCATGAGGTGAATATTTTTTAATATTCCTCTTTGAAGGCACATTCTAAAGTAAATGTAGTACATAGTCATTGCAGAAAAATTAGAAAACATAAATAAGCTTAAAGAAGAAAATAGAAATTGCCTATAATGTCAAACCATCTGGAGAGAAATGCTTTAGTATTTTGCTATATGCTCCCCAGGTTTCTAGTTGCAAATGTACATGTGTGTCTGCTTTTACGATTCCCAAAACTGTCCCCACAGGAAACCTACCCTGCTTTTATTACCCGATTTGCTTTTTAAAATAGTAGTCGTGTTTGTGTAGTGGAACTGTTTTTACTTTCAAAAACAGTGGAAATGATGTTCATTTACCTATACAAAGGCTGCGCTATTGTCAAAGTTGAAAACAAACAGAAATGGGGAGTAGAGGTGGGGCCGGGGTATGGGCAGAAATCAGGCTCCTGACCATCGTGCATCTGCGTGTCTTCCCTGCAGAGCATCTCCTGGGTCACTTGGAACAAGCCAAGAGCCTTGCTCCAGGCAGCCAGAGCGAGGTGTCGCCCGAGAAGGAGCCAGAGGCGCCCCGGGGGGACCCCCCTGCCGTGCCCGGGAATGAGAGCATTGGGGCCACCAAAGAACAGAAGAAAAAGCCTCGAAGGGGGAGAAAACCCAAAGCGTCCAAAACTGAGCAGCCTCTAGTCATCGTCGAGGACAAGGAGCCGGCAGGTGAGGGCACAGCCTGCCTGATGCCCAGGGGCCAGAAGGGGGAAGGGGCCTAAGACCAGGTCACCTTGGTGCCAGGTGGGAAAACTCAGTGTGGACAGGTCACAGGGAAGGGGGAGGCTGTGCCTTCTCCTTTGTCTCAGTCAGCTCTATTAAAGTGCAAGCTGCACCTGCTACGTTGCACACGTGGACAAACGGATCACCTGTGTGTCAGGTAGAGAACATTTCTGTCTCCCCAGCCACTTTCCCGAGTGTCTTCTGCACAGGTTACTATCACCGTCCCGGAATTTCTCGTGAACGGAACTCTGTGTGGGCTCCCTGTGTGCGGCACATGGTGGCCGAGATTGGTCCATGTGGTGTTATCAGTGGCTCCTTCTTGATCACCGAGGAGTCACCAGTCCACGTGCGAACGCCCCAGGGTTCGCTCGCTGTCTGTGACCCGTGGATGGGCATTTGTTCTGGGCCCTGGCTGGAGTTCGTTCCTTGATTGTGCAGTGTCCTCGGTTGAGTTGGAAGGGACGTTTGACCCACCATCTAGGGTGCGCAGCCCCTGCGGTCCTCACGCAGCCCGGTCCAAGCCCCCGACGCTCGGGGATGCCTGGTCCTCGCACGTGAGGACCAGCTGCGAGGCTCTTTCCCCACCTTCCTCCCTGACACTAGACAGTTCTTCTTTTTGCTGTATGGGATGTCCCGGGATTTCTCTGTTGGGAGTGAGAAGGAATCCTTGTTCTCTAGTCTCAGTTTCCCCTTCTGGCCCTGGGTCTTCGGCCAGATCCCCTCCCCGCTGGGGAGGGCGGGAAGCTTGTTAAGTGGGTACTTCACTGTTTGTCACTTGCTGTCCTCAAGATAGTGTACCTGATTATAAAAATGTTTCTAAATCTCGGTCAGAACTAATTTTTAACAAGTCAGAAGATTCTGCCATATATGCAAAATATTTCTGGTTGGTACAGAGAATTGGGGGGGTGTTGTGATGTGGTTTTAAAAAAGAATCACAAGTTATAACTTCAGTTTGGGATGAGAAACACATTTTTCTTTCCCGTATACTAGGAAATATGTGGATCCCAGAATACCGCCAGGTTTCCTTTCCTGTGTAAACCGTAACGGTCTTGTGCTGCTGTGGCCCGGCTACGGCCCCCACGGCAGCACGTCTGTGGTTGGCTGTGTCTGTCGCCTTCTCTGCTTGTGACGTGGCTTGCATGTCCCTTCGCACAGAACAAGTGGCAGAGATCATTACCGAGGTTCCCCCGGACGAGCCTGTGAACGCGACGCCAGACGAGCGGATAATGGAGCTGGTCCTGGGGAAGCTGGCCACCAGCGCCGGCGACGCCAGCCCCGTGCCAAAGTGAGTCCTGCTGGCGCTCGGGCCGTCCCATGGGCGGACGGTGCTGGGGCAGCTGGTGCGTTCCGGAGGGGAGGCACCTCCCGATGAGAGGGACAGAGACTTGCTTAGGAAGCAGCAGGAATGTTCTAGAGCTCAGGAGCGTGATAGTGCATCCACTGTTAGCACAGCTGTTAGAAAATTTTATGTATTGTGATAAAATATATGTGACATAAAATTTACCATTTCAACTATGTTTAAGTGCACAGTTCAGCGGCATTAAGTGCACGCACACTGTTGTGCAGCCATCAACACAATGTCCGTCTCCAGAACTTTCTCATCTTCCCAAACTGAAACTCTGTCCCCATGAAACACTGCCCGTCCCTCCCCAGCCCCTGGCACCGCCCACTCTGCCGGCAGTCTCTGTGAATGCGACCACTCTGGGGACCCTGCAGGAGAGGGACCACACGGTGTTTCTCCTGTTGCGACTGGCCTGTTTCACTGACTGCAACGTCCTGCAGCTTCATCCGCGTCCCTGGGGGACGCTTGGGCTGCTCCCACCTTTGGCGACTGTGAAGAATGCTGCTGCGATAACAGCTTTTTGTGTCAATTTCAGTAAATTTAACACCTCGCTCTGTGTTTCTCTTTCTTTTTCTTTTTTTTTGAACAAGGAAAATATTTGTGTTTTAGTTACTATTCTTAGGTAAATTTTCACCCCGAAGTTGCATGTGCTGGTGGGTCCTTTTTTTTCTTTGGCCCTTTTCGGAGCATCCTCAGAGTCGCAGAGCGTGCCTGGTGCGCCGGCAAGTACCGGAGCTGAGGCCAAAGTGGTGTCAGAAATGCCGGGACCTCTCTGCCTGTTTATACTGTCTCTTTGCCCAGAGGATCCCGGAGGCTCCCCATCAAAACACATCCAATAGGGGGAAGAAATTTTTAAAAAATCAGATTCAGATAAATATAAAACAGGGAGTCAAGAGCAAGTGAGAAAAACAGAACACAGATGTTGTTCTAGTTGAGACAGAGTCACCTCCAAGCTTTCCCGTGGCCACAAACCAGGAGGGCGTGTGGCTGTGCAGAACAGACTGACTGATGCTGTCCAGTCTTCAAGGTGTCGTCCCCCGAGATGCCCTGGAGGCTGGGGCCACCGCGGCAGTTCCCGCCTTCCTCGCACAGAGGCGTGTCTTTAGCCGGGCAATTTTGGAAGGAGGCCGTTTCTAAGAGGATTGTAACCTGAACACTCTTCCCCAGCGACCCAGTTTCCCGCGCGTCTTTACCAATTTGCTCCTCCCCGGGCAGGTTCGCCCATCACCAGAACAGCACCATCTCCCTCAAGCGGAGCTTGATCCTGTCGGGCAGGCACGGCATCCGGCGCAAGCTCATCAAGCAGCTCGGGGAGCACAAGCGGGTGTACCAGTGCAGCATCTGCAGCAAGGTCTTCCAGAACAGCAGCAACCTGAGCCGGCACGTGCGCTCGCACGGTGAGGACGCGGCGGGAGGGGGCGGGCGTCTCCCGCCACGATGTCTCCCTCTCATCGGCCAGCCGCGCTGGCCTCTCCGGCGGGCTGTCCCTTCCGACACGGGGAGCGGGAGGGCTCCGCAGACCTCGGCAGAGAACCTTGCGTTTCAGAGATGGCGCGTGCTTTCTCGGCGCGTGCTCCAAGTGGTGAAACCACTTCTGTCGGTCGGTTCCGCAGGTGACAAGCTGTTCAAGTGTGAGGAATGTGCAAAGCTGTTCAGCCGCAAGGAGAGTCTGAAGCAGCATGTTTCTTACAAGCACAGCAGGAACGAGGTGGGTGGTGCGACCCGGGGTTGCCTCCGCTGCGTAGGAGAAGAGGCGTTGATGGGGAGTTGGGAGGGTGGGCAGGTCCGGAGCGCAGTTACCTGAGAAGGGGACGCCTTTCCCAGGGCAGCGGGGCGGCAAGAGTGCACGTTCTTCGTGGTCCCAAATAGAGCAGGAGAGAGCAGAGGAAAGAGCTGCGACAGACACCCTCGTAGGGTCGCTCGGGCAGCACCTGAGGGGGCCGGTCTCCATGGACTCTGCCTCAAGGGCTCTCACTGACGGCGCGTCCCTTTGACCAGGTTGACAGCGAGTACAGACACCGCTGCGGCACGTGCGAGAAGACCTTCCGCATCGAGAGCGCGCTGGAGTTTCACAACTGCAGGACAGGTGAGGCGACGTGGGTCTGGCCTCCCCGTTGTCCTGCGTGACGGGCCGTGGAACTGTGGGCAGAAGTAAGGATCGTTCAGATGAGTAAACAACCTCACTTCTAACACTGGCTTCTGTTCCTTTTGCTGCAACGCAGTTGTTACTGATCTAAAGACGTAGTTGGAAGTTTTCCGTGTCAGAGGGACGAGTTTACTCCCCACGTTAGTCACCCGAAGCCGTCTGCAGCCCGCGCTGGGGACGTTGTGAAGCGCGGGGTCCGTGCTTGCTGGAACAGGGCGCAGCAGTGCACGGTGTGTTCCGGCACCGTGTGAGGAATGAAAGGTGGGATGGTGGCCTGAGGAGCGAGGCTCTGCCTCGACCGTGAGCTCTCCTTCGTCCATCCGCCCTGCATCCCCAGGGCGGGCATCGTCTCCTCCTCCCACGCTGTTTTGTTCTGAGCTTGCGTCTGCGCCCTGGTCTCCAGAAGTGAGGAGTCGTGTGAGTCTGGAAGCTGGCCGTGCCCGGACCGGCCTTGGCAGAGGGACCGCTGGGCCCAGGGAGTGCCTCAGGCCACATCTCTCAGGCCAAGTTAGAAATACGCATGCACAGCAAGGAGGCCACGGCCTGGCGGGAGCGTCCCATCATGCCCGGCTGCGGTTCTCCGTGTGGCCTGTGGTGGCGACGTGCTACCCTCTGGGGGTTGGGGGCCACGCCTCCCTTCTAGCGCCCACCGGGGCCCACGTGGTGGGCAGTCCCAGAGAGGGCGGAGGGAAGAGTCGCAGTTGCCTTGGTGTCCTCCCTCTCTCTGGGACTCGGAGCAGACCCGCGGCGTGGGGGTGGCCAGCGGCAGCCAGCCTAGGGACCTGCAGGCCAGCCTTCGACACCCACCCGATCTTGCCGACCTGCTCCGTGTCCGGCACTTGCCTCTCTGTGCTGGATCTTGTTGAAGTGCCTCTGGAGAACCGTGGACCAGCGTCCCTGGACTCTCACTGCCCCGAGGCTGTGTGAGGGGCTGCTCCCCGGCACCTGCTGGGGCCCTCTGCCTGGTCGGTTTTGCTCTGAGGGCTGCTGTTTGGAAGCGTCCACAGTGCCTTCCTCCCCTGGGCAGGGCTGCCCAGGCGGCAGGCACCAATCACGTTCCACCTGAGCTTTAGCTGCTCCGAAGGCTCCATGTCCAAGGCATGGCGTCGCTTCCGGAAGCCTCTGGATGAGCTCCCAGTGCTCCGCACCACCTGCATTCTGAGCCCTCCCCTTCCAGGTATTTGCAGGAAATCTAGGGACAGGCACCTGACTGTTTGCATTCGATGCAGCCTCAGCCGGACAGAGGAACCTTAATCTGTTAGCCTTCCCGGTGGTCCCCAAGGTTGTGCAGGAAAGCAGCAGGTGAGGGCAGCGGATTCCTGAGGGTGTCACTGGTGTCTGGGGTGCTTGGGAGGCAGCCTTGCGGCTGAGGGACAGCAGTTGGCTCTTGTTGTTTTTAACTATTTCTCTGGACACAGATGAAACAGTAATAGAAGCGGCCACAACAGCAGCTGCTATGCGTCAGCTAGAAGTTCTGTGAAGCCAGATGTTCATCTTCGTTTATATTTTTTTAGAGACAGGGTCTGGCTCTGTCACCCGGGTAGAGTGCAGTGATGTCATCATAGCTCACTGTAGCCTGGAACTCGTAGGCTCAAGCAATCCTCCTGCTTCAGCCTCCCTGGGACACAGGCGCGCACCACCACACCCAGCTAATGTTTGTATTTTCCTTCTGTGTTGCTGAGGCGGGTCCAGAACCCCCGCTGTGGCCTACAAAGTGCTAGGATTACCGGCCTGCACCCCTCTCCTGGCCTGTCTTTTTTACTTCTGTAGAGCCACCAAAGTGGTGGTGAATTGTGCCACGCTTTCTCTTCGAAGAGGCTCTAATTTCAAAGGTTAGAAGTTTGGGTTGAAATGAAGGCCAAGCCTTGAAACGGAGGCATTTGCCGTGTCACCTGCCTGTGGTGGCCCTTTTTTACAGTACTGAAGTTAGAACGTGTATCCTCCGTAGACCGTTAAACCAAGAAATTATACTGTGGAGAAAAGCTTTAAAATTCGTGGTCTGGTGGGCTTTCTCAGGCTCCCTCCACGGGACCTGCCTTGTTTTTGTCCCCGTGGCATGGCGAGGTGCTGACGTGACGTTGTTAGTGTCCTGCTCGGCCGGCGACCACGAGCGCTGCTCTGGGGAGTAGCGTGGCTCACACCAGGCCCTCGGGCAGGACACGGACCGTCACCGTCACCCTCCGCTGCGGCTTGGCTCCCCCAGAAACCCACTCTCCTGTCTCCAGGTGACGTGTGCCCCAGGCCCGGCCTGAGATCCCAATATGCGTTTGTTCTCACTTGCTCCGCTTGTTAAAACATAAACACAGACCTCGGCGGTAGCAGGATCATTGATGCGAGAAGGGTTGTTGCTGGGACCCTGCGCCTGCCTGGATTCCCGAGCTGGTGACGTGAGGATAGCCACGGCAGGAGGAGCCACCCTCAGCTGACAGAGCCCAGGACAGCTCTGCTCCCACCGGGCAGAGGCCACCTCCGAGCCACAGGGAGCGGTGTAAAGTGGGTTCTCCGTCCATGAGCCAAGAGGGCTTGTGAGGGCGAAAACTGAAGCCCAGCAGCGCCGCCTTCTACGGCTGCAAGCCCTGGGGCCAGTGGGCCCGCTGGCCAGGAGGGAGGCCCACCTGTGCTGTTAGTACCTGGCCAGGAGGGAGGCCCACCTGTGCTGTTAGTACCTGGCCAGGAGGGAGGCCCACCTGTGCTGTTAGTACCTGGCCAGGAGGGATGCTCACCTGTGCTGTTAGTACCTGGCCAGGAGGGAGGCCCACCTGTGCTGTTAGTACCTGGCCAGGAGGGATGCTCACCTGTGCTGTTAGTACCTGTCCAGGAGGGATGCTCACCTGTGCTGTTAGTACCTGGCCAGGAGTGAGGCCCACCTGTGCTGTTAGTACCTGGCCAGGAGGGATGCTCACCTGTGCTGTTAGTACCTGTCCGGGTGGGAGGCCCACCTGTGCTGTTAGTACGTGTCCGGGTGGGAGGCTCACCTGTGCCAATTGGCAGGCCCAGGTTGAGGGTGTCTTTGGTGATGATGGGACAGTGCTGTAAGGCATCACCCTTCACCAGGCCCTTTGCTCCAGAGGTCCCATTTCTAAACATTCATGCAAATTGAGCAGAAGGAAAAAAGATCGCATCGCTAAGTGATCTGCAGTATCCAAAATGATGAAGTAAGTTGTGGTTGACCTGGGTGGAAGATCGTGTTGCCATTGAAGTAACCGTGGGGGTGTCCGCATCGGGTGCCTAGCACACACGGAGCACACGCATGATGCGTACAGTGGGATTGTGCAGAGAGGGCCAGAGCCTTTGAATACTAGGCCAGAGGAAATGGTGAGGGTGGTGGACTGTGCTGATAATTCTTCCAACCAGGGGCAGGTTAGCGTCTTTCACAAGATCCTTCTTGGGGCCAGGTGAGGAAGGCTCTGAGTCAAGGTTGCGCCCCAGGGTGGGGAGCAGGGCCAGGTCTCCTGGGCCTCGGCAGGGCCAATTCTGCTCTGCCCGGCCCCCTGCCCTGCTGTGGTCGGAGCTGTGTGCAGGCGCCACCCGCCCTGTCCTGTCCTGTCCTGGGTGTAGCGCCCAGTGAGCAGAGGTGGCCTCCCCACTGCCGCCTGCTGTCTTGGTCCCAGGCCCTGGGGGCAGTCGAGTGGCCAGGCAGATGACCCTGCCTGTGTCTCTGCTGCCCACGTGGGAAGAGGTTAGGCGTCTGACTTTCTTCATGTTGAGGGTGTCTGATTCCCTGACCCTCTGGGCTGTATGCTGAAATCTCCTGAGTGAAGGCAAAGACTTGCTGAAGCCCGCGTCCTGCCCAGTGGCTCTCAACCTGGAGCGGGGAGGATTCTGCCCCCAGGGGATATTGGCAGTGTCTGGGGACATCTGGTTGTGGTAGCTGGCTCAGGGCAGGGGACGCTCCTGGAGTCTAGTGGGCGGAGGCCAGGGATGCTACCGGACCCCCATGCACAGGGCGGCCCCTCCAGAGAGAAGCGTCTGTCCCGACACGTCCACAGTGCTGGGGCTGGGAAGGCCTGGGCAGTGGACCCTCAGACTCCCAGTGACTCGGTTGTGCAGCAAAGAGGGACACGCTGGTTGGAGTCATTGTGGAAATGGCACCTTTCCATGCGGTGTCAGAGATTTGTGTGTTTGGCAAATGTTTCCTGGGTGTGGGAGCCGGTCGATGGGCTGGAGCCCAGGGCCCGGCACTGACCATGGCACGTCTGTTCCGGTGGCCTCGCTCTGGAGAGGGAGGTGGCACCTGTGCCGCTGCGGACAGTGCGGTGGCACCCGTGTCCGAGGCACAGGAGAGAGAGCAGCTCTGCTCGGCAGGTGGGGCTGGCACGAAGGAGGAGAGGGGTCCCAGGGGATGAGGGGGCCGGGCTGAGGCAACCCGGGGTCGATGCTGTGGTGGGGGCCTCTGGGGTGTGGTCGGGTCCTAAGTGGAGCAGAAACGGAGGGTGACTGGCTGTCTTTGAGGAGGGGCTCGCACTGAGGCCTGCGGCGCAGGATGGCTGTTTCTGGAGGCTCTGTGGAGTGTGCGCATTTGTGTGTGTGGTGTGTGTTCAGTGTGTGTCGAGTGTGCATCTACTAAAGGGGGACCTAGGAACGAGGCGCTCAGGTTGAAAGGTGTGGGAAATGTGGGCACGCTGGTGCGCCGTGGGGAGGGGCCGGCGAAAGGCGGGTGTTGAGGAGGAGGGGCGGGACTGCAGCCGGGGTCTCGATGGAGGGTGAGGGGCCCTGGAGGGCGGCCAGTGCTGGGTGACGAAAGGTGAGCACGGTGCTTGCTTTTCGAGTAGAGAAGAAGCCACCGGAGCACGTGGATTCCCTGCTGCGTCACGCGCTCAGGGCAGGTGGCACGTGACTTGCAGTGATGTCCATTCCTGGCCACGCCGCCCTCACACACCTCTCGCCCTACCCTGTGCTTCATCGCCACTGCGGAGGCCACACGCGCCCGCCTGCGTTAGGTGTCATTCACCTCAAAATCGCTGTGTTTGTTTGCTCTCTGGACAGATGACAAGACGTTCCAATGTGAGATGTGTTTCAGATTCTTCTCCACCAACAGTAACCTCTCCAAGCACAAGAAGAAGCACGGGGACAAGAAGTTTGCTTGTGAAGTCTGCAACAAGATGTTCTACCGCAAGGACGTCATGCTGGACCACCAGCGGAGGCACCTGGAAGGTGAGCGCACCTGCCCTGAGCACGCGCCCTGGGGAGGGGGGGGCCGGCCGGGGCGCCCGCGCAACCCCTGGGAAGCATTTGGCCCGGCTGCTCTGGTGCCTGAAAACGGCCCCTGTCGAGCACGCAATGCTCCCTGGGAACCTGCCCCGGTCGCAGAGAGCCGGGACACGGTGTCAGTAGCGCTGCGTGCAGGCGGAGAGGGCTGGGGACGCCAGAATGTGCCGCGGCGGGAAGGAGTTAAGAAAGCCAGGCTGTTCTAGGATTGAGCGTTATGCTCATGAAAAGCGTTTTTCAGAGACACTAGGTCCTGTGAAAAGGTTTCAGTGTGGCAGTGGGGAAAGCCACTGAAAGAGCAGCTGCCGTTTTGCTGACCAGCCCTTCGTAAATCACTGACCAAAACGCCTTCTTGTAAAAATTCAGAAAAAAATCATGTTTTAACAAAGAATTACAAACGAAGCTTTATGCTTGTTAGAAAGAAAACGTGAGCTAACAAAGTTGCATGTAAAGTAGAGCTATCTCCATACAAATATGTACACGCTGGTATTATTGTGCCTGTTTTAAAAAACAAGACTGGGCCAGGCGCAGGGGCTCATTACCTGCAATCCCAGCACTTTGGGAGGCTGAGGCAGGAGGAGTCTGGAACTCCTGGAGGCTGACCAGGAGTTCAAGACCAGCCTGGGCAACATAGCGAGACCTCATCTCTACAAAAATTAAGAAAAAATTAGCCGGACATGCTGTCTTGCACCTGTGGTCCCAGTTACTCGGGGGGCTGAGGTAGGAGGGTCACTTGAGCCCAGGAGTAAGGCTGCAGTGAGCCATGATCGTGCCACTGCACTCCAGCCAGGGCAACAGAGCGAGACACTGTCTCAAAATAAATAGAAAATAAATAACAAGACTGCATCCTACATCATTTTTTGCATGTTACTTATTTTACCTGATTCTTCTTCATGTTGGTTCATAAAGACGCACAACTTGTTTCTTTGTGATTCCTGGTGGCATGCTCAGGTCTCCAGATAGTGACCAGCAGCCTTCAGCAAGCCACTGTGCCTCAGTTTGCCCACCTGTACAAGGGAGACAGGAATCATGCCCGACCCCCTGGGGTTGGGGTGAGGGTTGAACCAGACCCAGCTCAGGAAGCCCCTGGAACAGCGCTGGCGCAGAGCAGAGCACGTGCTCCTCCATGCCGTTGCTGTGGTTGCACGGGGTCGGCCGTCCGCTGTGACGCTGCATCGTGCCCCGTCCACATAACTCAGGTCGCCTGTGCGGATAAACTCAGCTGAGACCATTTCGCGGTTTTCCCTTCACGTTGGAGCTTAGTCTAGGCCCTCCCCAGACTCCCGCTGTCTGTCCTGCTGGTGCCGCTGGAGCCTTTGGGGAACGGCCCGCGTGGCCCGCGTCCAGCTTGCCAGGTGGACGGCAAGTCTGTGGCTCTGCGTGGGTGCCCAGCGCGGCGGGAGCGTCCACAGATCGGTCAGCAGTGAGGGGAGAGCCCCAGAGGTGCGTTTCCCTCTCGTTCAGGTTACCTGTTTCACACGAACTCCTAAAAGTCTGTTTTGACCCCAGTTTTGAACAATATGCCTTAAAACCATAAAGATTTTACCAGCTGTCTTTTCACCCTGATCCTGATTTGACTGATTTAATTTATAAGGGATGAATATTAGTGTCTTTTTAACAAAAACATCTGCCCACTTCCAGCCGTCTGGAAGGACCATAACGTGGCCTGGAGCCCTTGGATGGAGTGAGAACCCCTCTTCACGGGGGCTCGCTGCGGCTCCCCCTCTGTGGGATTTAAAACACTCCATGCCCTCCTCTTTCCAAGTGTTTCGGATGCAATAACTGTCACAAAGTCCCCTCCCTCCTGGGAGCCCCTTTGGGAGCAGCAGTGTGCAGGTGACATGGCTCACACGGTCACTGTCCCTCCACCTGGGCGACGCTGTCCTCCCGTCCGGCTGGGAAGGACCCCGGCTGAACGAGCATCCGATTGACCCTCCGTGTTCCGCGTGCTCACGCTTTGCCCGCGGGCTTGGGAATTGCAGGAGTGCGGCGGGTGAAGAGAGAGGACTTGGAGGCCGGTGGGGAGAACCTGGTCCGCTACAAGAAGGAACCTTCCGGATGTCCAGTGTGTGGCAAGGTAACTCACTGTCGGTGCAGGAGACTGGGATGGAAAGGAAAGCACCTCCTTTTCTTACGTTAAGCCGCAGAGCTGTGCCCATGGAGTGTTGGGGGAAGATTTTTCGGGTAACGACAGGTGCTCAGGACACTGAAGCGTCCACGCATTTGCATATTAGTCATTTTGATCTCCTTGGCACCTGAGATGGGTGTCCAGCGAATGAGCTGAGAAAGGTGTATTTTTTCCTTGACAGCTTTTCCCCCTTTTGCCGTAATTGTTCAGCTGAGCCGCGCCATGGCTCGTGCTGTCCTTCGTGGCACTTTTGAGATGTCCTGTGGGAGGGCGCAGGCACAGCGCATGAGGAGGTGGGAGGTCCCGGTGGCTATTTTGCCTGTCAGCTCTGGTCTCCCGCCCCGAGACCGGGGAGCACTTCCTGCGTTGGAGCGTGGCTGGTCCCGTGGTTACGGAGCTCCCACGGCGCGCATAGCCGATGCCAAGTGAGCGAGGCGTGACGTTTCCTGTGTGACGCGTCCGTCCCAGGGCCTCTGAGGCCGGCCTAGTGTTGGCTCAGGATTCAGACAGCACCTGCTTGGCAGAGATGCCGGACCCTGAACAGCCAGTGCCACAGCGCCATCCCAGGAGACCCGCGGGCCGCGTCCGTTGTGCCGACGCGCATGGTGCTCAGACCACGCTTTCCCTCATGTCACTGTCACTGCCACGCCAGGCTGCCGTGTAAAAATGGTCTCGTTCTCTGCAAATGAGCACCTTGATCGTCACTGGAAGTGCTGTCACCCAGCCCTCGTGGCCGACGTGTTTGTAAGATGTCGGCTGAGTCCCAGGAGGACTAGAGTGTGCGTCCCTCCTGGAATCCACGTGCTGTGGAGCACAGGTTTGGAGACAGGCTCCCACGCGGGCCCTGTGCCCCAGCAGGTCTGGCACGTGGCTTTGGAAGAGGAGGGACGCTAATGAATCTGTCACAGCCAAGCACAGTTCACAGGAGCCGCCTGGTGCTGGTGTCCTGGTGAGATGTCACACGCCCATGTGCCTCAGCAGCTGGGGAGCAGGGCCCCGCGGACGGCCAGCTGGACCGGCCCAGCTGCCCTGCCTGCTGGCTCGTGGCAGCATCGCCACATCTTCTGACCTTTCCAAGAGAAAACGGAAATACGTGTTTTTATATGAAATTTCCTGATTTTTTTCAAACCACAAAGCAGACGGGTCAGCAGGGCAGCGTGGCCTGAGGGCCCACATTGGGCCCTGACCCCAGGCTGCGGGTTTGGGGGCAGGCGAGGCTGGGCTGGGGCGGAGCAGGTGGAATGGAGCGTGTGTGTGAGCCGAGACGGCCGGGCCTGGTTGTGCACGGGGCAGAGGCGGGCGAGGCCCATGCCCGACCTCGACTGTCCCTGGTCCTCGGGGAGAGCCCGTCCCGCACACCTCCCACGCTGCTGGGAGATCGTGCGTGTGAAACCGCCCGGCTCTGTGCCTGGCGTTCAGATGTTCGTTCTGTGCAGTGTTGACTGAACTCCCATCAAGGGTCGAAGCAGGCAGCGAATAGCATGCTTGTTTTGGTGGCTGAAGTCTTGTCTCTTTCCGGCCATTTCTCATCTTCAGTTTAGGCGTCCCTGACAAAGGAAGCAGCTGACACCTGCGTACTCTTCCTTCCCCGAACGCGATGGTGACAGCCTCCTTCGTGTCCCGAAACGCCATAAACCCCTCACCGTGCCGCCCTTCCGCCCGCAGGTGTTCTCCTGCAGGAGCAACATGAACAAGCACCTGCTGACCCACGGCGACAAGAAGTACACCTGTGAGATCTGCGGCCGCAAGTTCTTCCGCGTGGACGTGCTCAGGGACCACATCCACGTCCACTTCAAGGTGTCCATCCCACGCCACCTTTGCCCTCGGCACAGAGGCCCCGGGCCAGCGTCTGTCTTGGCTCGGGCTGCTGTAACAGTCCCAGGGCTGGGGGGTTTGTACGCAGCAGGTGTTTGCTTCTCACCGTTCCGGAGGCTGGAGGTCCAAGGTCAAGGCACCGGCAGATCCGGGTCTGGGGAAGGCTGCTTCGCTTTCCCGCCGGGTCCTCACAGTGGGGAAGGGGCGAAGTGTCTCTCTGGGGTCCCTTCTGTGAAGGCACTGATCCGTTCACTTCGTGAGGGCTCTCGTGAGGCCTGGTCACCTCCCAGAGGCCTCACCTCTTAACACCGTCACCTGGGGACACACATTCAGACCACAGCAGCGTCTGAAACAGGTGCAGTCTGGCCCCATCTGGCCTGTTCAGCGCGAGCTCTGATGACGATCACTGCACCTCGTGCGGCCCTGCTGCGGGGCCAGGAGTAAAGTCCTCCACACCGGGTGTCCCCGCGGGGAGGAACAAATATTGGGGTGATGGCACTTGCTTGCCCCCTGCCCTGGAGGAAAGCGAGGAGTTGAGTGGGTGCTTGAGGAGCAGCGAGGACTAGGGGTGTGACGAAGGGCGGGGGAAGCTGAGGAAGGAACAGTGGTGCTGCGGGCCCTGGTAAAGCGCAGCGTCCAGGCCTGCGAGTCAGCGCCGGCCAGCTCGAGCGACTTCCCCGCAGGGCCAGGGCACCGCCCGGGCTGGGATCTTGCTGGGCGTGAGAGAAGCAGACGGAAGTGCAGAGTGGGTGGTTCCGGAGTGGGGCGGCCCAGGACCAGCTGGTGGGGGGCCGGCCCGCACCTGTCCCAAAGGGACAAGCTCGTTAGGGCGCCCTGTGCATCAGAGAGATGTTTTCTTCTCCATTGAGGTGAATTATTAATTGCCCCTGTGCTATAAATAACGAGGCTTCCGCCACACCTTAGAAGTCGGGAATCGCGGCTGTCTTCCAGGACATCGCGCTGATGGACGACCACCAAAGGGAGGAGTTCATCGGCAAGATCGGGATCTCCTCGGAGGAGAACGACGACAACTCTGACGAGAGCGCAGACTCGGAGCCTCACAAGTACAGCTGCAAAAGGTGTCAGGTGTGTGACCGTCCACCCTCAGACGCTGGGGTCATCTGGGAAGGATGCTCGCAATTGCAGGGCAGCACCGCTGTGCAGACTGGGAGCGGCCACCCCTGCACAGGGCCTGGGGAGCCGAGCGCAGGCCGGGCGCTCCCACGTGCCTGGGAAGGCCATCCCGTGTCACCTCAGGGCTGCGGGGTGGTCCATGTGGTCTCACAGCCCCCCCACCCCAGGAACCTGCCCCTTGGCCTGGCGCGTGTCCACACGTGCAGTGTGGGGCTGGGGCGGGTCAGTCCCCAGGAAGGTCGGCTGTGCGGGCTGCAGGCCAGGCTCCTCTCCCACCCCACCGCCCCTCCCCCAGAGCTGAGGCCCCTCACGAGGACCCCCGTGCAGGGAAGGGGCTTGCTGAAAGGGAGGTGCTTTGTTTCCAAGGAGACCCATCTCCTGCGTGGGGCTCCACTACTTGGGGGAAACCTCAGCTCCCCATCAAGGCCCCAGGAGTCCCTTTCCCTGGCCAGAGTGACGGGCCTGGTGTGTGACACCCTAATTAGCTAAGAGACCAGGGACCGACTGTCCGTGCCGCGCCCGCAGCTCACCTTCGGCCGGGGGAAGGACTACCTGAAGCACATCATGGACGTGCACAAGGAGAAGGGCCACGACTGCAGCATCTGCAACCGGCGCTTCGCGCTGAAGGCCACCTACCACGCCCACATGGTCATCCACCGCGAGAACCTGCCGGACCCCAACGTGCAGAAGTGAGCCCCCGGGGCGTCATGCCTGAAGGGAGGGTGCACAGTTCCCTGCGAGGAGACAAAGCCGTCCAAAGTCCCGAGCAAGTTCTGTTCCCTGGGGCCGGGCCGGGCTGCGGGGAGGGTTGGGCACTGTCACTCTGAGCTTTCTGGTGTCCCCATGCCTGGACACAGAGGCCACGTGACAGGGAAACAGCAGGGTTCTGGGCCTCCCCACAGACGACCAGGAACTCTCCCTCCCCACGGTAATTTGGTGTCATGAATGCCGGGCCACATCTGGCACGCAGCCCATAATGAGCGCTGACGGCGAGCGAGTGAGTGAACCGTCCCGGCTGCAAGCCGTTTAGACTCCCAGGGCTGCCCTGACGTAGCACAGACGGGGCGGCTTAAACCACAGGCATTTATCTTCGCTCGGCCCTGGAGGCCGGAAGTCCAGGGTCCAGGTGCCAGCGGGCTCCTCTGAGGCCTCTGCCCTGGGCTTGCAGACGGCAGCTTCTCCCTGTGTGTGTCTGTGTCCCAGTCTCCTCTTGGGATGGACTAGGGCCCGGCCATGAGACCGCGTTTCAATTTCATTACCTCTGCAAAGACCCGTCTCCAGACGCAGCCCGGCTCTGCAGAGCTGTGGGTCGGACGTCATCAGATCACTGGGCGGTGGGGTCGCAGTTCGGCCCCTAACAGAGGCTGAAATATTTGCTTCTTGCGTCATCCACGTAGCACCGTTCGCCTCACCGTTGCCAGTAGGGTGCTGGGGAAGGCGCCCTCGATGGTGACGCCCCCGCGGCCGTGCACCACGCTGAGGGGGTCTCTGGTTTCAGGTACATCCACCCCTGCGAGATCTGCGGGCGGATCTTCAACAGCATCGGGAACCTGGAGCGCCACAAACTCATCCACACAGGTAGCTGCGGCGGCGGAGGGGGTCTCCATGCGCAGCGCCCCCCGTGCCGTCTGCTCTTTCTCCAGCTGCCTCTGGCCCCCCTGCCCTACTACTCGGAGCACCCCTCCCCCATTACCCCTCCAGGGCCTCAGAGACCTTCTCACGCCCAAGCCCCCCAGAGGGTCCCGAAGAGGTGACACACCTTGTCACTGCACCTCCCGCTGCGGCCGAGCCCTCTCCTAGGTGCTGCCTTCGTGCGGACCCCACAGGTAGGGATTTCGGGGCTCAGATTCCGATGTGTGTTTTAGGTGTGAAGAGCCACGCCTGTGAGCAGTGCGGGAAGTCCTTCGCCCGGAAGGACATGCTCAAGGAGCACATGCGTGTGCACGACAACATCCGCGAGTACCTGTGTGCCGAGTGTGGGAAAGGTGGGTGCGGCTCTCCCGGGACAGCCTCCGCTGGGCCACTGGGCGCACGGGGGTAGAGATGCCACCTTCGCTCACCGAAAGGAGACGTCGGTGAGAACTGGCATGTCCAAGTGCAAAGGGCACCACTGGGGCATCCCAGGGGCCCACGGGCTTCGGCGAATTGCTTAACATCAAGAAAGGACATGCGGTATTTAAATCAGGAGTCTGGAAGAGAGAGGAAGTAGTCCAGAGGGTAGAAAGACGTGCTAAATTTAAAGGCAGAAACAAACAATTCTAAAAGTAGGAAAGTAATGCTCTGTATAATTGTTTAAAGTACAAAGTGATTCTGAGAATCCCGGTAGGGTCCGACAGCTGTTAACGCTCAACACTTAACCACTGACTGACTACAGTTGGCTGCGTGTGACAAGATCAGCTCAGCACGGCCAAGGAATCTTCTTTGTCATACATAAAGTTAATTAATGATCTGTGAATAAAACAGATCAGTAAGCAGAATTTTTTTAAAAACATAGTTCTAGTACATGTTAAAATTTTGACCCATTCCTATTTCTAGAAGAGAGAACCTCCTAGAAGACCTGGGCTGTGTCGGGGCCTCGCTGTCCTGGGGGCCGCAGAGCCTCCGCTCAGACAAGGGACACGGCAGCTTCCTCTGCTGGCCGTCAGGACCTTTTAGACATGCCGTACTCCGCAAATGGTTTTGTTTTCTCCTCTGTTGGGTTTTTAAAACTTAAACAGAAAACTATGAAGAAAACACGATTCCCCGTAACCCCTCCCTGCAGGGGACGCCGAGTCCCTTCCCGACCCTCAGGCCTCCGCCTGGGGCCAGCACGGGCACCGGCTCTCGTCCACTGTCCACTGTCCAGAGTAACCGGGTGCAAGGACAGCACGTGGGTGATTTGTTGAAAAAGCAACTTAGGACCTAGACAAAAAAACTGATTTTTAAAACAGTACAAATGGATCTGCAAGATGAAATTCAGTTACTATCCCCTCAGGGCCCAGGTACCCTCCTCACGGAACCCTCTTGGGTCTTTTCTCTGAACGTCTCTGGCAGCGTCTGTCCCGGGGCACGGGCTGACTCTGCTGCGTCTGCAGCGCCCTGTGCTGTGAGCTTCCAGCTGCACGCACCACTTGCCCCCAGCTCCCCTTTCCTCCCCAAACCCCACCAAAGTAAGGTTTTTTAAAAAGTGGAGTGGGAGCTGGCGCCATGGCTCAAGTCTATAATCCCAGCACTTTGGGAGGCTCAGGTGGGAGTATCACTTGAGTCCAGGAGTTCAAGACTAGCCTGGGCAATGTAGTGAGACCCCCGTTTCTAAAAAATAAAAATTAAAAAAATTTAGCCAGTCATGGTGGTGCATGCCTGTAGTCCCAGCTACTCGGGAGGCTGAGGCAGGAGGATCGCTTGAGCCCAGGAGTTTGACGTTGCTGTTAGCTAGGCTGATGTCACGGCACTCACTCTAGCCTGGGCAAAAAGAGTGAGACTCTGTCTCAAAAAAAAAACACCTAATGTTAAGACGGCAGTGCTTTCCAAGGTGACCCAGTCATTCAATGCAATGCCCATCAAAAGAGCAGCTTTTTTCCAAAACTAGATAAGCGATTCAAAAATTGATAAGGAATTTTAAATGTTTTCCTTTAAACATGTTATATGCTACAATTGATAAAAGTTTTCTTAAACTTGTTTCAGAGTAGGAAGATACAGTTGAAATGTCTAGTACTCATTAGGACGCCAGGTACTTTCCCTTTTAGTACTAAAGGGAAAAAGATTATTAATCTATAAAACAAGAGTATTGATTTGATAATCCCTAAAAACATTTTAGTTCCAGAAGTCTAAGATCTTCAATACCCAATATGGTAACATTCTTTCCTTTAAAAATACATCACTGTCCCTAAACATTCTTTCAGTGCAGAGCATGAGCTCCCAGCAACGACCCGCACAGCTGAACCCTACGAGCGGCGGCCACAGTGTGAAGGTGGGTGTGAGGAAGGGGAACGTGGGTGGGCCGCACATCTCTGCGCCACAGGCCTGAGGAGGTGCTGCAGCAGGCCGCGCTCACCCTCACGCGCAGACACCCGCAAGGCAGGTGTGTCCTCCCCGTAGTAAGGGTGACGCTCTGCCAGTGTCTGCTCGGCAGACGACCTGCTGGCAGGGGCTCCCGCCGCGGGCTGACCTCGTCAGTGTCTGAAATGTTCCTCCAGTCTCACTCCCACACCCTGATGCCGAGCCCCGTCACAAAAGGAACATCACCAGAATGAATTAAATCGCAGAAGACAAACAAAAGGGATTGTTCCTTATGTGTCATCTTTCGCATTCCTATTTGGAAACCACGATAACTGGCTCTGCCTGGGCCCCCCACCACCACCGCGCACTTCCTCCCCGCCTCAGGCAGGGCCCCGCAACCTCGGCAAGGACGCACAGGCTAAGAAACTGAAGCCCCGCCCAGTCTCTTACCAACGAGGAAGCGGCCATGGCCTGGGCAGGCTCCTCACCAAGGAGCACGGCTGCTCCTCCCTCCTGCTCCCGCTCAGTGAAACCTCTCATCCCCCAGGGTCACCTCAGAAAACCTGCTTCTTGTTTACTGGGAACTGTGGAGTGTAGAAGCTACATCAAAGCAGGCTGGCCCAGGTGCGTGTGCCCTGCCATGTGATGTCCTCGCCGCGGCATCCCTGCAGGCTCTGTGTGGTTCACGGACACGCCCAGTCTGCACAACCCTGGCACGTGGCGCGGCTGGAGAGCGAGCTGGGGAGTGGCAGTCCCCCCACCCATCCACTCTGGCCACACGCCCACGGGCCCAGCCCCCAGCTCTCCGGAGCCTGTCCCCTGAGCCTGACAGCATCCCTGCGAGGGGACAGTACCGGTTCCATTTTTCCTGTGAGAAACCAAGTTCTCAGAGGATGAACAATTTGCCCACGAGCCAAGATGGAGCTCGGGCTGCAGTGCCTGTGCCCTAATGGTCTCATGCACACACACACACACACATCCACGCGCTCTGCCCTGAGACACTGACAGTGCGGGCAACGCACAGCTGCAAAGCCCAGTCAGGTCTAGTCCATCCTCCATTTGAGCCAAGAACATAACTGGCCCTCCTCAGACATGGCCTCAAAACAGCGTCTACCCTATAAATTACTCCCTTTCCCAGGCTTCCCGGATCCCGTTCAGTTTCTCTTGCTGCCTCTGTCCCCACTTGGTTTTACCTGCTCCCCCGAGCAGTCTCACCCGCCTCTGTGCTGCAACCTCCACGCTGCGCAGCCCCAGCTCCCGGGCAGAGCTCCCCGCGGCCCGCACGTCCGCCTCACCCTCCCGTCTGTCGATTCCAATCCTAGACGCCCCTCTCTTCCCTGGGCCACCCCCTAGTTCCAATCCAACCACCTCAGCATTTCTCCACCTGCATCATCACAACATCTTCATCATCTCTACCCCAACCACACTCCACCCCCTACGCCCCACAGCGCCGAGCAGGGAGTCTGCACCTCATTCTGGCCTGGACAAGTCACTGGGCTAAAGAGAAAAACATCATTTCTCAAACTTTCGAATGTCAAACCCAGTGAGAAACGTATTTTGTATCAGGCTGTGGAACACACACTTGCTTCTTATATCTCCAGGGTGGACGTGTATTGCTTTTGTATTTGTGCACCATGTCACCGCGATACCCAGGAAACCTTACCCAGCACCCCCGGCGCGGCTCTCACTGGCTCATGAATTCCTAAGGGTGGACGCTGATACCGATCGCACAGCAACTGGTCACACGATGTGCTCTAAAATGTGAGACGGTGCAGGGGAAACCCTAGACTTCACAGAACATGAGAATGCGTAATTAACTGGTATGTGGCCGCTTTCTGTAAAAGCACTACTGCAATTTTTTTTAAATCTCTCCTTTAGTCTCTTACCATTTTTACCCTTTTGGTCCATTCAGCTTACATTCTTGAAACAGGTAAACGTTTACCTGAAATAAACATGGCTTACAGATGGAAGTAATCTAGAAATGAAGAATCAAGAAACTGAAAAGCCTTCCCTCCCCTTCAAGAGCTTTCCGTGACAAGCCCCTGCTGAGTGGCCACGACTGGACAGCACCCGCGGCCGCAGCAGACTCCCGATTTTTGGGGCAGCGTGTCGGCCTCTCGGAGCTCTTTAAATCCGCCTCCCCCACAAACCAGCGAGCATGTTTCCACAAGTGAAGGGCCCCTCTCCTCCCTGACAGCACAGGAACACCTCTAAGGGCGGGCTGCGCGAAGTCCTTCCCTCCACCTCACCCTCACCAGTGAAGCTCTCAGAACACATCACCGCAGAACAGAAAAGCAGTGCTGCCCGCCAGTCCCAGCGCACGCCGACGGAGCTCTCAGATCAAAGACCCCCGAAGGAGCAGCGTGCGAGGGAGAGAGAAGGAACCAGGCTTGGGTGCCGTGTCCAGCCTCGGAGCCTTGGTGCGGAGATCAGAGGAGCTGCTCCCTGCCCCGGTGTCCAAGAAGGCCGAGGAAAACGGTCACCCACACTGGGGAACGAGCTGCATCAATGTACGAAATTCCACTCTTCCTATTCGGTTCTCCTAACATTCGATTCTTTTCTTTAACAGCAGGACTGGGGGTGGAAATAGAGACAAGACACCGGCCTCTGAACACAGAAGTTTCCACCTCCAATTAGTCACACTGCAAAGACGAGCTCTGTGTACTAACTGCAGAGAATTTAGATCCCCACCTGCCGCTGTCTGGTCCTCTCAGCCACAAGGAGTCAACAGACCCCAACTCTGAACAGGACGAGAGGTGGCTACACAGAAGGTATGCCGCTGTATTTCAGAGACTGCACTCACCCACGACTGTCTCCTACAAACGTTCACTTCTTAAAGATATTTTGGACTCTGTGTCTGGGGGTGAAGGTTGCATAATTATTTTCTTAATTGTTTTCCAAGCACATCTACTAAACAATCATTGATCTAGTTCTCTCCCACCCAAGCCCCAAATTACACCATGGTAGAAATAATCACCATAAAGCAATTTTTCTCTACACTGAGAATTCTCATTACCCCTCTTCTCCAAAATAAGCCGGAGAGGCCTAGTTTAAGAATGAAGACCATAAAAATGACAATATTCCACTAAAATCCCAGCCAGGAGGAGCAGAGCCCCCCATCACCCCGCACAGCCACAGGTGCCCTGCTTGCCAAAGCAAGGATGCAGAGGCGCGTGCTGTCGGTCACCCCGCTAGCCAGACCGTGGGGGGGCGGGGGACTGGCCCCAGAAGCCCTGTCCCATGAACTCCAAGACACATGTCTCCTGGGGTCCAGAGCCTGCTCTGGGGGTCAAGACCCCATCCTTACAAAAGAGTGGCAGGAGGACGAGCACAGGCAGGGGCACGCAGGCATGCCACACAGCAGGGGTGGCAGGACTCAGGTCACGAGCTCCGGCCACCTTGTGTTTGATGAGTACCAAGCGACTAAAGCAATGAAGTACTAGATGGGGAAACTGCTAGAATCCTGGGTGTGTGTGGGCAACGCCACCATGAAGAGGCCACGCTAGCTGTGCTCTAACCGGGAAGTCTGCACAGAGAGCCGGACACCGAGGACCGGGGTGCCCACGCTGAGGGGCTACAGGAAGCAGGGGTGGGCATGTGGCGATACGTCTGCTAGTTGCCCAACACCAGCCTGGCAACCACGGCCCACAGCTCTGCACACACACGCGCTTCCAGGTTTTCAATTAGAGGAATAATTTGCTTTTATACTTCCATTTCTTTATTTAATTCGACAAGCCGGCAACATCTCTCATCTCTAAAGCCCGACAAGTCCCGCAGGATGAGCAGCTGAGCGGTGGGACGGTGTGGCTGAGGGCAGAGTCTGCTGCTCACTCACCTGCACCCTCCCCATGACCTGACAGGAGACTCCCTGGGCAAAACGGAAGACTCCCCGGGCAAAACGGAAGACTCCCCATCTGAAAAAGTGGAGTAAAATTCTCTTCTGTTAAACACGATAACCCAAGTTTCTCTCCTGGAAGACACCCTCATGACCAGAGAAATTCAAACGGAAAAGACACACTGGTTTCCAACAGCAAGTCTATCTTGGCACCAAGACAGCAAAACAGGACGGCCACTCAGCAGGAACAGAATTAAAGCAGGCTGCAAGAGAAGATGATCCAGACCAAAACACACGAGGACCAGGGCAACCAAAGCCCTTCTTCATGGACTTGCCATCAAAGGATTCCTTTCAGCTACTCCTGTGGATATAGAATAAGAAATAACTTTCACACTGGACATGCGCAGTGGTGCACACCTGCAGTTCCAGATACTCAGGAAGTGGGAGGATCACTCGGGTCCAGGTGACGTTGTGACACAGTGACATCTCATTTCAAAAAAAAGAAAAAAAAATAACCTTTTCATACTGACATTTAAGGATATTTACAAACCAAAAAACTTTTACTACATTTTTGTCTTAATAAAATTACTATGATCATCTGAGGTAATTATGAAAGAATAACCTAGGCAATTGTCAGTTGATAAATCCTTAAACAGAGGTTAAATAATGGCACTTTTTAAAATTTTGCATATTTTGCTCTTAATAGATGTATCTACTTTTTTAAACTAAGTGAATAGAATTTTGAATTTAATAATACTGAATAATCTGAATTTAATTTAATAATACCATTTATCAACCATATTTTTTTTTTGGATAGGGTCTCACTCTGTTGCCTAGGTAGAGTGCAGTGGCATCATCCTAGCTCACAGTAACCTCAAACTCCTGGGTTCAAGCGATCCTCCTGCCTCAGCCTCCCGAGTAGCTGGGACTACAGGTGCACCACAACACCTGGCTAATTTTTCCTATTTTGTTGTGGAGACAGGGTCTCACTCTTCCTCAGACTGGTCTCGAACTCCTGACCTCAAGTGATCCTCCTGCCTCCGCCTCCAGAGTGCTAGGATTACAGGCGTGAGCCACCACGCAGGCCAGGCTTCAACCGTAACTTTAAAAAGGAGTGAGAGGGAACAGTGGGGCGGCGCAAAGTACTTTCATCTAACAGAAGACGGTCCCAATTGATAAATTCAGAACAATTTGTCCCCGATTTCCTGAAAGGTGACATACAAGGACAGAGACGTCATAAAGAAAACATGTAACACTTGCCCCAAAAGCATCAACCTGCATACTGCCTTCTTCCAAACAGGGAAATAAACTAGGATTCCCTGAGGACAGAGCCACAAATGAAGACACAGGACTTATCTTCTAACCTTCAAACTGAGAAGAGAGTAATGTCCATTTATGAACGAGGATGGAGAGGATGGCAGAGGATGACATGGGAGCCTCATTCCATGAATCAAAGACGATACTTACGTGTCCTATGACAGAGAATAAAAGAGAAAAGCCACAAAAAAACCTTTCAATTATAAACACAAAGCTGGAAGACCAACTGCCTCGATGCCTGTTTGCTTCACTCTGATGTTTCCAACAACCAGCGCGGCAGCAGCCTACCCTCCCTCCAGGCCCCCCGCTCTTCCGACTCCCTCCCCAGACACCACCACCTACTCTGAGCATAGTCCCGTCTGCTCTATCACACCAGACCTCTCTCCAGAGACCCACTCACCAGGAGATGTCCCAGAGGATTATTAAGGCCAAGGGGCTTGAGGCCGAGGTGCTTCCCTCACTCGGGCTCTCCCGGCCCTCCCGGCTCCTGGGGTCTGTTGGAGAAGCTGCACAGTCTCGGCCGCTCTGATCTCTCTGGCACCTCTGCACCTCAGACACATGCGCCTCTCTTCCAGGGCTCTGCATTGCTCCTAACGCCACCAGGAGTTCCAGTTTGCATCCCTCTGGTGACCCACCCTCCAACGCACCTTCACGCAGCAGCCAGTTTGATCACCCTACAGATTGACGTGGGGCAGTGTGCGCAAGCTACACCGCGGCACTGTGGCATCTGGGGTGAAAATTTGACCTGCCCCCAAATGGCTGAGTGTCCTTGGGTACATTCCAACAGCCCCCAGCATTCCTAGTTTTCTCACCTGCAGAAAGAGAAATTCCTGGATACAAAATATGAAATGAATACACACAAGTCAGCTGCATTGCTGGATACCAGCAACAATCAGATAGATCATCAAGTCAGCTGACAGCGTCCCAAAGAGAGGCACGGTGGCCGGTGCAGTGCACAGCACGCCCAGACACACAGCGAGCACACCTGGAGACCTGGCTCCAACAGGTCTGAGGAGTCTGCTCAGCACAAGAGGTCAGGACAGCTGGTGTTCACACGCAAAACCGTCAACACCAGCTCCTCATATTACACCACACACAAAATCAACTTGGGCTGGATTAAAGGCTTACATGAAAATGGCAAAGGTACAAAATTTTGGAAGGCACAGAATGCTATCTTCATGACCGTGGGATAGGGAAGAAGTTATTAAATAAGACATAGCGGGTCATGATCCACTGTCCTAAACCAAGAACACAGCACAGCTCCTTCTACGCAGAAGTATTCAAATCTCGAGTTATCAACTGTAACTGTGTTTCCCATTTATCTTAAAGGTAAACGTCACCATGAAAAATTATCTCAATGCATGACAAATATTATTCAAAATGGAAATATACTCATAATAAAACTCTCATGTATCTCCTACTTAAAGGTTCAAGTAAATACCACTGTTCTTAAAACTTTTTTGAAAGATGCAGTTTTCTAAGTATAAATAATTCCATGTATGAGTCATGAGCACAAATATGCATGATCTCTGAATATACAAAAATTTAAAAAGCACACAACACCAAGTTAATGATTTTGCTTCTGAGGAGATAAAATCAAATACAGATGCTCCTCTCAACTTACCACGGGGTTATGTCCTAACAAATTCATAGTAAAGTCAAAGGATCATCAGTCAAATCATCCCAAATCACAGACCATCTATATACCCTTTTAATGCTAAAAACTGCACTGAAGAAAAAAACAAGCGTCAAAGTTCACAATCTAAAAACAGTGATCTGGGGACAGGGGTGAGGAAAGTCACCTACACGCAAGGCGGAGCTTCAGACGAAGCTGAAACGCACTCTAGAGAGCCCAGCCACGCACTGTAAATACGATCACAGCCAGCAAAGAAAAGCTGGTTCTGTTCACCTACACTGCTCACACGAAAGGTATTCTCAACAAAGCTCTGTGAACCTTAGAACTCTGTAGAACGTTTTCATTCCACATTATCATGTATGGACCCAGTTACAAGTTAACTCTAACAGGCAGAGCTCGGTCAGGGCCCAGTCCAGCAGGAAAGGTCTCCGGCCCCGCACCCCGCCCCACCCCTCATTCGGGCATCCTGCTTTTCGCTGGCTTGGGGCCGAGCCACAGCTCACCTTCTTACCGCTGTGATCCATGAGGGAACGGCAGCGTTTCAGGGAGGTCTCAAGACAAACTGCCCTTGAGTGCGTGTGGTGCTCACTTCCCACACCAGCCTCTCCACCAGCGGGACACAAAGAACACGCTACGCATACTGCTGTGAAGTGGGCTGTTCCGGTGGGGGCGGGTGGATGGCAGAGGGCCTGGGGAGCAGACCACCACACACTGTCAGGCACAGACTGAGGGCCAAACGAGAGCAACCCAAAGAGCCCCGTGGGCGGAGCCCTGGAGAGGCTGCAGAGGCCGCCCTGGCCTCCAGCAGAGGCTGCAAAGAGGGAACTAACCTTCCTCCAGGCGTACACAGCAGAAAATGAACCCATGTGGTGCCAATAACTGGCACATCTGTGGCTGTGGTGTGTGTACAGATCCTGCAACGGCCACACGCGTCGGAAGGGGAAGGAAAGAGTGCAGATCACAGCTTACAAAAAATGAAAGTTTCCTGTGCTGTGCATGTGCTAAAACTCTTTGGAGTAAAGTCCTAAAACAGCTAAATGAATTTTCATTCTAAAGAGGCTAAAGAAATTCTCAAAACAGGCTCTATTACACAGACTTCAAGATCTTGCAAATCCTATGTCAGAATATATTCCACCACCCAGTAACAAAAGCAAAGCCATAAAAAATTCTTCAAAAAAAGAATTATTTTAAAGATCTGCAAACCTAATCCTAAAAAATTAAACCTACCCTGTATAATCAAACAGTGGCCATGGGCAGCATCTCCCCATGATCCCAAGGTGCCAGCCACTACCGCCACTCTCCAGAAAGAGCTTCCTGGGGTCATCCAAGACCTCAGCAGATGGTGTTTATTGGCAGACTTCACGACAATCTATTCTAGTTTAAAAAACCCCAAATTCAGTCTGGAAATTAAAGATCTTCACACTGAAAGCAAAATCAAAATCAGTTGCGACTAGAGTCCAAGAAATACACTTCTTTAAAAAAGTAATAAACATTAACTCGCCCATGTGAGAAGGGTAAGGTAAGCCTGAAACTTCCTCAGTGCATACAACAAGTTAACAGGGCAGGAACCACCGAGGACAGAAGCCCCGTGAACGTGGAGCAGCCTGGGAAAGAGAGGCCCAGCTCGCAAGGTACCTCGGGGAAAACACCAGGTAACGTCTGCTTTTTGTTCACTAAGGACTTAATTTCAATATCCTACACTGTATCCTAACTTCTAAAAACTATGCCTTTGGGTGTGATGGAGGGAAGGATGGAGTGGAACTTCTCTAGAAAATCCTTGTGAACCTCTATCTCAGGATACCTGTGCTAAAGTAAAGACTAGGCTTCTAAGACTCTCCTTTCCACAATTTTTGCTTAAATCCAATCCGTGGTAAAGACAAATTTTACGAACTTCTCTCTTCTCACAGCTTCCCCAGACACGTTGTTGTTGTTGTTGTTGTTCTTGAGACAGAGTCTCACTGTGTTGCCCGGGCTAGAGTGCCGTGGTGTCAGCCTAGCTCACAGCAACCTCAAATTCCTGGGCTCAAGAGATCCTCCTGCCTCAGACTCCCAAGTAGCTGGGACTACAGGCGTGCGCCACCATGCCCGGCTAATTTTTTTATATATTTTTAGTTGTCCATCTACTTTATTTCTATTTTTAGTAGAGACGGGGTCTCGCTCTTGCTCAGGCTGGTCTCGAACTCCTGAGCTCATACGATCCTCCCACCTCAGCCTCCCAGAGTGCTAGGATTACAGGCGTGAGCCACCGCACCCAGCCCCCAAACACTTTGTTTTTGTGTCTGTCTCTCAATACCTCTGGGTTTTAGGCCAAAACAAATGTATTTTTCACCTTGCTGGATTCTCATTCAGGAATCATTTTACACCACTAAGAATCATTTCCAAAGAAGTCTGTAGGTGTCCCACCAAGGGCAGAGAGTGGCTGGGTTAACCCTTTCCCCCCACCACCTACCAGGAACATGGGTGGACTATGGAATCTCACATAGAGGTCCCCCCAGCAGGAAGGGCTGTGTGCCCCACTCCCATCCCCAGCCCCCGTCACAGCCTCTGCACCCCCGCAAGCCTCCAGTACACTCGAACTCAGCATGACCTAAATCATCACTTCTTCCCCTGTTCCTGAACGCTTCGTAATATCGAGTCTCTGCCGCTTTCATTAAACAGATAAACATAGGCCGGGCGCAGTGGCTCACGCCTGTAATCCCAGCACTCTGGGAGGCCAAGGTGGGCGGATTGTTTGAGCTCAGGAGTTCGAAACCAGTCTGAGCAAGAGCGAGACCCCATCTATACCAAAATTAGAAAGAAATCAATTGGACAACTAAAAAAAGATATACAGAAAAAATTAGTCGGGCATGGTGGCGCATGCCTGTAGTCCCAGCTACTCGGGAGGCTGAGGCAGTAGGATCGCTTAAGCCCAGGAGTTTGAGGTTGCTGTGAGCTAGGCTGACGCCACGGCACTCTAGCCCAGGCAAGAGAGTGAGACTCTGTCTCAAAAAAAAAAAAAAAAAAAAAAGATAAACATGAATTTTCCTCTAGCGAGGAAATTCTTCAAATGTGAAGTATTTCAAATTAAACTTGTTTACGGTCAACACAGGCACCTGCCCTCCAGGGCGTCAGAGGCCCTCCAGTCAGTGAGGAGACACGAAGGGTGCTCCAGTTCCCACAGCAAGCCCCACCTTGCACCGCGGTGTCAGCACCACAGACGTGGGAGGATGCCAGCCACACACCCATGTGCCTGCCGCACATGGGAAATTCGTGTAGCAATCCTCTCCCCTCGCAGAAAGCTACCAGACCTGTTAAGCCCTTTCAACCAGTTTCTGCAAGCAAGAGAAATGAACGCATTGGGGACATTGTTCTTAAGAGTGGGGAACACCCTTTTTTACAGGTAAAGATACACACGCGGGATGAACTAAATGGGGCAAAGAGTAACGACCTATGACCAAGACACATTCAGAGGCAGATCTGCACATGTGAGGGGCAGAGTAAGAGCCAAACAGGTACACAGGGAGCCCACCTGGAGAACAGAGGCTTGTCCCTGGGGACAGTGTCAACAGCTACAACTGGTCATGCCAACACAGAAGGAGAAATGTGCCGAGACACGGCACCGTCAGGCTGGACACGGCGGCAAAGACTCCGAGGATCATGGTTTCAGAAGAACATCAAACTCACCTAGGCTGGGACAAACGTTGACGAAAAGTTTAAGTCTGAAATGAGTAGCAGCTCACTCAGGCGCTTTACCAAGGAAGGTAAGTAACTTTTGTGTCCGACGTAAAACAGTAGTAAGAGTCAAAACAGGTAAATAGTGACGTGCAATTTTTAAAATTACAAGCAGAACAGACAACACTGTATGGAGACCCTCCACACGAACAGCAGAAACGTGTCCAGAAGATAATGTTCCCGCCAGTGTGCTCCAGCTGCTTCTTCTCCCGCAAATGGAACTGAACAGACCGCTGCTCACCCCAGTTCCATGGAAGACTTTTCCTGGGAAGGACAGCTGAACATTTTCCTGGGGCTCCAGAAGTTGCCAATGGCCTCCTTTTGGGGAGGGGGAGAAAGGTGGGGTTAGCTGTCAGCATCAGCCTGACCTCACCCCTCCCTGGACGTCACGTGAAATCCAGTCATCACAGTTTCTCCACTGCCTCCTGTCCCAAAGCAAGGCAAAGTATAACATCGTGAACCACTTAGGGGTCCATCCGCAGGCAAGGCAACTTTTAGAAAGTCTAACGAACAGAAATCAAGTATGAAGCAGCAACCAGGAAACCTGTGCTGTGGGCTGGCTCTCAGGGAACCTCCACCCACGGAAACAAACCGAAACTAGGAGGACGGCACCACACTGGCGCGCAGAGCGCCTAACGGGTGTCGGCCCACCGTGGAAAGCCCACAGTCCCGTCACACTGGCTTCCAAGTGACAGGTCTGGGCGTGGGGGTGTCAGGCACTTGCTTCCTGAACTCCCTATCTCCCCACAGCTGGCCCAGCTGGGGCAACTGTTCAGGGCTGATTCCTTCCCAGAAAGCTAAGACCTCATCCCTGTGGCTTGTTTGTGAAACAGGCTGTTTGGATGTGGCATTGACCAACACGGTACTGAGAGGGAGGAAAGCTGTTGTATTTATTAAGGGAACACGCACAGCACCGCCCCTATTTAAGCTGCACCTCTGACTGAGCAAGTTCAGTCTCTCTGGGTTTCAGCCGATCCGAAGACTCCTCCCCATGGAGTCAAAGTCGCCACCCCTGGAAGCAACACCCCACCTCTCACAGGCATCACCAATGCCCACGACTCTGACCCCAGCAACCCGCAGAGGCCGTGGATGACCCACACCTCCTCCAAGCTGCCGGGCTATTCCGACTGTGGGGGGCAACAGAACAGTTTTACACACACAGTGACGACTCCCTGCCTCATATCTCTCCCTCCCTGAAGTCTCACTTTGATATCTACCCCTAATAGCCTCTTTACTAAAATCAGAAAATTAGTGTTTTCTTTTAAAAGAAAGATTTCACTTGAAGGAATTAAAAAAAAAAAAAAAGACTGGCCTAGCGTATGTTCTTAAGTGAACAGCAGAGAGAATACGAAGTTTTGTTTTGCTTTGTTTTTTGAGAAATCCACATTTAGAACAATGACTATCTTAAGGAACAATTTTTTAGCAATTTAAAAGGACCTCTTTCTAATTATATTTCACGCAGGGGTAAGAAATCCTTGATCAGGCCTTAGCAGAGTCGGAAGGTGGGGCGCTGGGACAGAGATGAAGGCAGCAGGCGGCAGAGCCAGATGTTCCTCCACCCAAACTCACACGAGGAACTGTGGGGGCCTGTGTCAGGGGCGCTCCTGGCAGAGCAGTGCGCGTGGGTGGGGCCTGTGTCAGGGGTGCTCCTCCCAAAGCACTGAAAGGAGCCAAGCCTGGGAAGGACCGAACACAACCAGCCCCCACCAGAAGTGCGGCACCCCCCCAGACTGTGCCCGTGAGCCTCCCTGCCTGCCCACTCAGCGCCGTCTGCGTCCTGTGTTCCAGCCATGAGGCTCCACACCGGAGCCCCCTCCAATCCACACCTGTGTGTGCCCTGCCACGGCAGCATCGGGACCACTGCCCTGCCCCTGCCCACCCAGCCATCCGTGGACCCTCCCCCTCCTTCGCAGCCCTGTCCCCAGCCCAGCACCTCGTGCCACACACCCGACTGCTGGTCTTCGCAGCAGACCCTGCCTTCCCACTGCTGAAAACACGCAGCAGACGCTAACAGGCAACCGAGGCTCTGGGCCTCATGTGGCCTCGCCACACTCTGCCTCGGCGCATCTGCACCGCTGGAAAGGCACACCCGCGTCTGGGTGACCCACACAAAGCATCTGCTTGGCTCACAGCTCCGCATGGCCCCCAGCTGCTTCCACTCGGGGGGGATGGTGACTGGAGCCTGTGCAGACGACATGGCCAGAGAGGACGAAGGAAGGGGAAGAGGTGCCAGGCTCTGTTCAACAAACAGCTCTCAGGGAACTTACTAGAAAAAACAGAGCTAGAACCCAAACAGCGGCACCAAGACATCTCATGAGGGATCTGCCCCCATGACCCAAACACCTCCCACGAGGCCCCACCTCCGACACTGGGGATCAAATTTCAGCATGAGGTCTGGAGGGTCACCACACTTGGTCCCATGCCTGACTGCCCAAACTCCACCTGCTCTCACTCCTCCTCAGCAAACCCAGAATTGCAGGCCCTCAGCCCCACAGCTGCAGCCGTCCACACCCTCACCTACACCTCCTTCCCTCTGGAGGAACCAGGTCCCTCCTGCCCGAGGCCAATCCTTCCAATAATCCCATCCTTCAGTGTCGACTGTGGGAGCCCTGCCACCAATGCCCACTAAGTTGTACTTACTACAGCTTTTGCTACAAAACGAGTTTTGTATTCTAAACACAAAATATCCTAGTACACACCAAGAGCACATACTACAGAAATGTCTCTGGAACTAACCCTCAGTTCCTTTCCACACTCCTCCAGCCCCACCTCTCCCAGCCCCCACCCACACTGCCCTCTCCCCCTGCTGCTCAGCCCTGTCCCTGCAGACTCAGGCCTCCTGCCATTCTTGCACCTGGCCAGCGCCTAGTTCATCGGCGGTGCCCCTCTCCTCGGAACAGGAGCATGCCCGCGGGCTGGGGCGATCACACCCTCCTGGGGCCACCAACAGGGCACGTGCACCTCCCCTCATACCACAGGTCACTGTCCCAAGAGTCCATCAACTGTACTGCTAAAAACAGCTGCCAATCAAACAGCACAGTGCCCTCATGACAGCCAGGGCACGTGTGCGCCTCAGCTCCCTCCCCAGGCGAGGGCCGTCCTCAGTCCCCCAGGACAGCAGGGCAGACCTGTTCACGGGCATCATCCTTCCTCAGGTTCCAGAAAACACTCAGCTGTTTGCTTCGCAAGAATATGAAACTGCAGCCGTCGGGCAGGGGACAGTCTCGTGCCTCCCTGAGGAATCGAGTGCTGTGCAGCTATTGCTTGACTTCCTGTGCACATGAGAACTTCCCGTTTCAAAGCTGCATCTCAGTGTGACCCTCCTGAAGACATTCTAGCATCAGATACACTTAACACTTCCAACGACAGCACGCAAGGCAGCTGAGCTGAGGACCGCGTGCACAGCAACGACCAGGCCCGCCCAAGCACAGGGCGTCACGACGGCACAAACGCTGCCTGTCCATGGACAGCCTGATCCCAGAGCTACAGGAAAACTGCACATCTTGGAATCAACAGAAAAAGACAGCAACAACCATTTTATAAGATGGTTTTCTCACGCTAGCAAAGCGTTCCTTAAGTAAAGGGCTGGAGCATCCTGTTGGCCTCTCTGCTCCAGTACCGTGACCTGGGACTTGACACGTCACATGCATTCAGTAAACATTAACTACATAAATAAGCAAACCAGAATCTCCAGAGGTGAAAAAGAGCCTTCAAGGTCACTCAGACCAGGGGCTCTCACACTTTTCTGAGCAGTTCATGGTTACAAACCCGATTTACACCTTGGCCGAGGATGTACCACACCCAAACAAAACAAAAATTTACAGAAACAGTATTACTATACACCATGTGTCACACGCACTGGTGTTTTCTATTCTATTCCCTTTAATTTAAAAACACTTGGCAAAGCTGGGCATGGTGGCTCGTGCTTGCAATCCTAGCACTTTGGAAAGCCAAGGTGGGAGGACTGCTTGAGCCTAGGAGTTCAAGACCAGCCTGAGCCCCATTTCTACAAAAAATTTGCAAAAAAAAAAGTATCTGGGAGCAGTGCTCCACCTGTGTGGGAGCATCGCGTGAACCCAGGAGTTCAGAGGCCGCAGTGTGCTGTGATGATGCCACTGCGCTCCAGCCCCCAAAAATGGCACAAACAAAACAGATCTGACAAGACCCATTCTGCTGTTGAACCTCTGCCCCACCCAGAAGCTCACCAAGCCAGTGTTTGCCAAACTCACTCCCGTAAGCACCATACTCCTAACTTTCTGTCATTATCATGAATTCGTTACCCATTTCCTTAAGTGAAGCCCCAGGCCCTGCCCACCTCCCCAGCCGTGGCAGAGCCCCTACTGCAGCGCAGAACTCTAGATAGGAAGTCTGGCGAACCTCCTCACACTCGTCACCTTAATAGCACAACAGAACGAGGCTCTGTGCCCAACTCGATCACGCCGCCAGCACCACACCTCTGCCCAGGTGTGGCGCACGCACACTCGTCCACAGACTCAGGTCCACCCGGCCCAGGAGCCAGACATAACCCTACGCGTGCCTCATGAAAATCCCTCCCGAGCTCTTCCAACGCCCGCGGCCAAGCCCACCTCCACAGAGAGGCGGCTGGCTGGTGGCTGGTGGTGAGCCTGCCCCATGCCTGCCGAGGGAGGAACGGTGGGGCATCCCGTTCCCTGACTAGGACTGGAGCTCTTGGAAGAGAGGGAATGGCTGTCACGTTCACCCTCACACAAAAGAGGCAGAGGAGCTCAGTAAGATGAACATGTTACATTTTAAATTAGGGAGAAAACATTGCATATTCCCATATAATATACAAAGAAGAAAGTCTCAACCATAAAACATATACAGTCCAATGATAATACCAAGCTTTCTTTGAAATCTGAATTAAAAGGACAAGTCAAATTAATGCTGATGTTTGTGTTCAAGAAAGACTATCCGTGACCTGAATCTGAGGAATCACACCCTGAGTCGCAGATCGCATCGCAGCATTCGACTCTGGGCCTGAGCAAACCTGCGGCAACATGTGAACGAAAACCTCCACTACCCTCTTTTGTTGTTGTTAGATTAGCCTTACTACCACATTGCTAAAGCTCTCAAACTAAAAGTTGAGATTAAAAATGTCAGTCTTGCGGGGCGCGGTGGCTCACGTCTGTAATCCTAGCACTCTGGGAGGCCAAGGCGGGCGGATTGTTTGAGCTCAGGAGTTCGAGACCAGCCTGAGCAAGAGCGAGACCCCGTCTCTACCAAAAATAGAAAGAAATTAATTGGACAGCTAAAAATAT